>CM053783.1:357763083-357843202 GCA_028749045.1 Cupressus sempervirens
GGTAAACATGAATGCTAGCATATATATGATTATCTCTCTCTCAAACATACATAGACTCACTAACTCACTAGATAAATCCTACGATATCTCTCTCACTAAATCCTAACCCCTCTCTCTCTAATTTGTTACTCTTAAGCGTTGTCTCTCTTTGAGTAACCCCTGACCCCCCCTCTCTCACTAACCCATAAACTATCTCTCTTTCCCCCCATCATATCCCATTATCTCTCACTCTATCCTATCCCTTTCTCTCTCATACCATCTCTCTCTCTCTCTCTCTCTCTCTCTCTCTCTCTCTCTCTCTCTCTCTCTCTCTCTCTCTGTGTCTCTCTCTCTCTCTCTCTCCTCGCCCCCCCCTCCCTCCCTCCCTCCCTCTCAATATCCTAACCTCTATTTTTATCTCTATGTAACTCCTAACCCCTACCCTCTCTCTCTCTCTACCCCTAAATCTACCTTTGTGTAGTAGTAATACATAACCGATTGGGTTATTAATCCATATGAAAAATTCAATCAGGACTCAATATTGAAAATTATAAATAAAAAAACATGTAAAAGGTTATTATGCCATTTTAGTGTGGTCCACGAGATTCTACTATTGTTTCACATGTATTTATGTACTAGGTATGCAAGTATCAGAGTTTTTTGTGCTTGGAAATGATGAATTTGTTCTATTTTCTCATGTCCACATGTAATTTTATGTTTGTATCTTATCATTGACCATAAAATAATGATGAAAATTATTTTAGTTATGTATTTTATTGTGTATTTTATTCATGTTATTATTTGTAGGATAATTTTTATCTACAATCATGTGAAAGAACAAGAGAGGAATGATTAAAAAACAAGAGGCAGAAAAGGCGTAGACAAGGGAGTATATGAGGAGAATATGTGAAGGTAAATTATCAAATTCATTCAATCTACTAGAATAATTCATAGAAAACAAAAGTTTCTAATTGACATTGATGAAAATATTTTGAAACCAATGCATGATAGAATGCCAAAAAGAAATTGTAGAAGAATTGTTCGAAAGATTTGGAATAACTATTTTGAAAAATTAAATCAAAGTGGAAGATGCCAACTTATTGTTGAAATGGTTAAACATATGAAATGTAGAGGAAAATGAGAAATTTGGGGTTAAGAATATCTAAAAATATTATTTAAAGAAGCACTGTTAGAAATCTCTTTGATACATACCAATCTATTGGTTCAAAAGAACGTAGTAAAGATGATAATGCAAGTTGACAGGTCCTCACATCAACCATAATGGGAAAAGAAATGGAAAAATCTTGCATGATAAGAAAAATAAGTAAATCATTAAGGATAAGTGGAACAACATTAATCAAAGCCTTAGTGAGGTGAGAGAAATTTGATAATTCTAATTAGACTTCTTTTTAGTCATTCTAAGGTAGACTCCTATGTAAGGATAAATTTATTGTTGATGCACTAAGAGCATTAATTGAAAACTTTTGGTGTGAAAACACAAGGGCTTCACCAAACAAAAAAGATGTTGTCAAAAGATGAATTGGAAAAACAAACCATGAGCCACATGCAAATTATTTTTTGGATATGACTTGAACACAATTTTATGAAAGGTTTCTTCAAATATTTCCTCAAATTAAAGCTAGCCAATGGTTTTTTGAGATTTGATAAAACCATTCTATGTTAAGATAAATCATACACACACTACATGTTGTAGGGTTCATGTTGAGTTTTCTATGCATTATGATGTTTATCATTATTTATGTTGTACTTTGCATACTATTGAAATATTGCAGAAATGTGGTCTACAATTACCTCTTAAGTTGCCTAGAGAATTTATAGCAAGTGTATTATGTAAATGAGATGATGGGTGCATTTATTATAAGACCATGTGTTTGAAAGGATTTTTCCCTCAATGTGGTGGTTTGAAAAAGTTGCATAGATGCCTACATCTAGATAACACATATGAAATTGGTAAGACACTAGTTTCTCTTGGAAAGTACAAGTCAGTTATATATGGTGTTAAAGATGGAAAAGAATTAAAGAGGTGTGAATTAGTGAAAAATAATGTGTAGTTGATTTTATGAAATTGGTTCAAGAGAAAATAGTTGATGACTACATAGGTCATACACATAGAGCTAGAGAGATGGTTAGATGAGAAATTCAAGTTGTGCAAGGACACTTTTCCCTTGGGTATGATTGTATTAGTTGTTGAGGTCACTAAAACCTATAGACTAAAACTGAAAAATGAAGTGCAACCAATGTATGACAAATCTATACAAGTGTCAATTTTTATACACATAGCATTTATTCATGCACATGATAGCATAAAGGATGAGAAAAAAACATTATATCAATGATGATCGAACTCATTCATCAGAGTTTGTGAAAGGATGTTCTAGAGTTTTCTATGACAATTTGAAGGAAAGAGATGAAAGATACAATCAACACATTATATGGTCAGACAATTGCACCACACATTTCAAGAATGAAAGGATGTTCTATTGGTCTAGTAGGATGCATGTGACAAGTGGAGTTCAACACTTTTGGAATTTCATTGAGGAGTAAGATGAAAAGGGAGAGCATGATGGTGATGGAACATGTGTGAAAAAAGCCCTTAGTAGAGAGGAATTAAAGTAATAAGGTGGCACAATATTAGAAAATGCTAAAAAAATTATGTAATGGTGCAATTCTATGATGGGACTAGGTAATACAACTATAAGTCTATGATTTCTAGATATTTTTGGTTGATACATGAACCTAACAATGAAAATTTGCAATATTGTTGTACACTTACATGATCAAGTGAGATGCATTTATTTTGAAGTTCAAATGCATCATCACTAGCTATTCATACTAGAAAGCTTGTATGCTTTTTCTCTTCATGTATGCATCATTTATGGGATGAATGTGAATCAAAAGAGTGGGTTGACCAATGATCTTGTAGACCTTTGCATCCAATTGATTCATATCAACCTCCTACAACATGACAACTCAACTAGATTGAAGCATCAACATATTTTGAGCATGTATCTAAACCTAGTTGAACCAGGCACTAAGTTATCAATATAATACTTGGTTAAATGGATTAATTTCAATTTTCCATTAACTTATCTTTCTATATAATGCAATTCATGTATATGTCATTATTGTGCATATGATAATATTGATGAAGGAGCATATTACTTTCTATGTCGATGTATTGAGCCCAAAAAGAAATTCATAGCTATAGTTACTGATGGTGAGGATATTGAGTACCCAATAAGCTCTGTCTTTGTACATGGCTTAGAATGTAGTATATTGTGTCTCCCACCATGAATATCTCTTTAAGTCAATTTGTCAAGTATAATATATCAATTTTCACTTTAAATTGTCTTTATAGTTAAATGTAGGTACCCTACCAAGAATTCTACCACGTGGTTATTTGAGGATTTTTGAGACACACAGAAATATTCTTCATTACTATAACCTTATTATTAAACCAAATATTTAATTGATACTATATCATGGTAGGTCGCTTAGCAAGAAGTTGTGAAAAGTATGTGAATCTAATCACGAGGCAATACTTGATACAATAAGGGTTAGAGCTGATCTAGAAGGTTTCCTTGATTAATTGTGTGCTATATAGATGAATCATTCTACATATGGTAGAATAATTTTGTATGTGTGTGTGAGTGTGTGTGTGTGTGTGTGTGTGTGTGTTATGCAAAATGTTGTAACTTCACGATGATGTGCATATGTAGATATCAAATTTTATATATAAAAAAGAGAAGATGTATGTAACATGTGCATATTTATATGCCATATTTTGTATAAAAATCTGATAAGAGATGTCACATGTGCATATTTAGATGCCATATTTTGTATAAAAATTTGATAAGAGATGTCACATGCACATATTTAGATGCTAGATTTTGTATATAAAACTAATAAGAGTTATAAATATTGTACATTATTATTATAAATTTGTCTCTTGAACTCTTTTTTTGTAGTTTGATGATATCCTTGAAAAAATATTCAATTATCTTCAACTTATATCAATTTAGATGGTTGTGCTCTTTCATTTTACACCCAAATTTCCCAAAACATTAATTTTGTTTCTATATATTTGGATACCCATTTGGCTTCTCTATAACATATGCAAAGCATCGAGAGGGTTGTTTTGGACCACGTCCTTTCTTTCACACTATGTCACCCCTTTTTGGGCTTAAACTAGCCCTCTAATTGGCACAAGGCATGATGATGACATCATCATGAGGTCAATAGGGTCTATGAAGAGTTAAGGTGAGGTTTTTACCATAGGTAAGTTTTTTGGTTCAGTTTGAGGTGATAGGAAGGTCATTTGACCAAATTGGTGAAAATTTACAAAAAAATGTTAAAGTTGCATTGTACAACTTGTTGGAAATCTGATTGAAAAGATCATTGTAAGAAGAAGATTTCTTACAATGAAGGAGATTCTTGATAGAGAATGTTTTCAATCATTGTTTTGTCATTTGATGTCAAACTTACTATTTTTTGGAATGACAATTCCTTATAAGATCTAAGTACTATCACTTAGTTGATTGATGAGGAGGATTTAATCAACAAGATGTAACAAAAGTACCTAAGGGAAAGTTTGAGTTATGGTTTTGTAATGAAGCGCAAGGATTAGTTAAAAAAATGGTAAAATGATGTATTGATAGTATACTTGAAGATACAGAGGTTGGCCACACTTAGAAACATTAGAAGTATAAGTTGTAACAAGGTTGATTGCAAAGCTTAACTAAGTTCATTAGTGAGTGTCGAGCAAGCCAGTTAGAGCTGAGCTGATTTTTAGTTAGTGCCAAGCAAACGCAAAATCTAGTGTGTGCCAAGTGATATAGAAGAAGCTGAGTGTGTTTAGGTGCTGAGAAAAGTAATAGGTGCTGCGCATCAGAAAAATTAATAGATGCCATGTGAATTCATAGTAGGTGCTTAGCACCAATAAAATGTAGTTGGTGTCGAGTAACACAGTATGTGCCAAGCACCAAAATTTCAATAGTACTGAGCTATTGCATTATTTTAAAATTCAAAGATTCAGAAAATTTGAGCCGATAAAGTTGTTACCTTGAATTTTGTGATCTAGATGGAGGATAAGGATGATGAGCTGGAGGCACACAATTTTATGTAAATCATTTTTGAGCGAATTCTAGAGGATTCTTCATGATGCTTCTAGAAGGAACAAGATGTGGGTTAGATTCAATGTATCCTACCTAATCCATTCAAACTAATATTAAAGGATAGAAGAATTGAGTGGGAAAGAGGATTCTAGATTTCTATTTAAGGAGTCATAGGCCAATACTGGTGTGCCAAAATTATGAAGTGATTGAAAGGTGTTAAGGAGAAGACATCAAGGAGAAGGAAGAATAGAGCACAAAGACTCTACTTCGATAAGTGTTTAGAGAGAGATGATTGCACTGGTACATTGAGCATGAAGAATCAAGGAGACAAAGCTTGAAAGGAGGACAAGCTGTCAGAGCTATAGAGACTAAAAGCCAAACAAGTTGTGAAGAGCTAAAAAGTGATCTAAAATCTGCAAGATAAGTTTTGAATTGTAATCAGGTCAAAACCTTTCATTGTTACTCTCTAGAAATTGTATTAGTTAGCGTTAAATCCTATGGACTTAGGTTAGTTTAATAGCCATTTGTAAATCCTTCAACAAGGTCACATTCCAAGTGAATGTTGTAAAGTTCTCTAGCTAGGCCCACTTCTAATAGGGTGGATAAATCCTCTAACTAGGTCACATTTAATAGTGTGTTGTAGCCTTTAATAGGGCATCACTTCAGAAGAGTGAGAATTGAGTAGCACGTTACTAATGGTTTTTCCCAAATTGGGTTTCCACATAAATCATTGTGTTATGTGTTGATTCTTCATGTGTTATGCTTGCATTTTGATTTATAGTAACTTGCCAAGTAAGAAAATGTTTAAGTTTGGATGAATGAAAAATTTAATGGGTTCACTACACTTAGTGAAAAATTTTCATTAAAGATATTTGTACTTTGAATAACTGATTCACCCCCCCTCTCAATTATTCTAAAGCATTTGTAACACAACTTTGCAAATTTTGGAAAGAAAGTTGAGAAGCATTGAAGATGAGTCCCAAAGGGTGAATAACCACCCAACTAGCATATGTAAAGCATGAGAATAACATCAATAGGTTGGTGAAATCATTTGGAGACCAAAAGATCACCTAGTGTTTGTTAGTCTAGGTTGTTCTAGGTTGGTCAAACATAGTCAACATTTTGTCAAAGGTAAACTCAAGGTTGGATTTGATAATTTTTTTCCATATTTAGTCTTTATAAATTATTTGGGATCATTTCATACCTAGTTGGAGTCAAATTTTCTAATAGTGCAAAAGGTTGTTAAAAAGTTGCAAAGAACAAATTTTGCAAAAGTGCAATTTTTGCAATTTCTTGCAAAAGTTGTCAGAAATGCATAACCAAGTGCAAAATTTGGTTGGTAAATGAAAAATGACATGGAGGAGTGTATATGTGTTGGAGATCACCAAATTTTTGGGTTGGAATCAAGAATACAAGTTTTGGGGCAATTTTGTGTGCCTTCTAGAGTGTTGATCCATACTTTTCCAAGATTTTGTTTTGTTTTGTGTGACGAGATGATTGAATCCATTCGTTGGATTGTTTTCACATGTTCAAGGAATTGATTTAAATTAGTATAGTAGAATAGAATAGTATATTGCATTCATTTTCCTCCATTTTGTGCTTTCTGTTAGGATTTGAAGCATCTGGAAGAATATATGAATAAACAATTTTAATCCAAAAAAAAGAGAAGAAAACCATAAGGACATAGATAACACACATATTTAATGTGGTTCACCCAAAAATTGGGCTACTTCCACCTAAATTTCCATCCAACTTTTCTTATTATCCACTAATTATAGTATAAACACTTACATCTCAATACCGCTGCAAGAACAACCTATCTCATTATACATCACATTACCACAATCCCTATCCCTAAGCTATCTTATATAATATATTCCCACTTTAGGGTTATAGTATGCCTATCTAAATAAGGTACAATAAAATAGGACCCCAAATAATTATGAAGTATGTAAAATACTTCTTTGATTAGTCACCACAAACTAACACTTTCCTAGCAAATAGGGTCTTGAAGATTCTAATGCATTCCTAGAAATCCATAGATGCTCATTAGCTCTAGCTCATTAGTTTTAGGAAAACAAAAACCTTGTTTCAACCATAATTTCCTTTTGATGGTATCAACCACACTGAATAGAAGAATCCCTAAGGGTCTCTAAGCACCATCAAGGTGCGATCTTGAATTAGACATTTCTTTGAGCTCATATGAGATATTGCCAAACTATCAAGTGCTACAAGATCACATTATCTAGGCCTAAAAAAACCTATATCAGGTTTTAGAGATTCAATTTTTTTTGGATTTGACATCTATATCTCACCTATTGCCAAAAGTTACAATGTTGGTCAGTTCAAATGAGCAGGGTTTTGTATATTTCAAACTGTTGGTCCTAGGATCAAATAGTCTTCTCTATTAGCTCTAGCTGGTTGAGTTTAGGCTAGGACCAACCTTATTTCAGCCACAATGTCCGTCTAATGGTATTGACCACACTAAATAGAAACATCCCTAAGGGTCTCTAAGCACCATCAGGCTACATGTAAGGAAACTTGGCAATAAAGAATATAACCGTTTCCACATAACCCATAATAGATCTGAAATAAACACAAAATTGAAATCCACATGCAAGAGAATAGACAACATACCCACAAAATTGTGACACAAGATATACCCTGGGAAACCCTCATTGAGGGAAAAAACCCATCCTCCAAAAGTATCCATCATCATGTATTATTCAGCAAAATACCATTGCCATACAACCATGGAAGCCTTCATGGCCATAGCCACAACCGAGCAAACTATGTGAACAAGCATGAATCCACACATCCCATGCCATGCTTTCAACCTTCACAAATGCTCCCTTGGCTAACCTGTCAAGCCTTGTCCCGCTCGACTCTTGCCTTTTGTCTTCTCCTTGTCACTCTCTCTCTCTACAACAACTACCCTTGTGGCTGCTTATATAGTAGCAAGTCTCACAAAACCACTAAGTGGTATTACATAAACCATGTGCTAAAACCATGTGCTACCTAACCCACTGACCCCACATTTAATATTGGGCTTTTAATTCTTTTCCCCAATATTAAATAATTACATAAAATCTTATCACAATGTTACAATACAACTCATCAAGAATATTTCATGGGAATATTTACATGTTGCACGTCCATCTAGGTACAACATTACATAATAAAAATAAAATAATAAAATAACAATATTATGCAATGTGTGCAACACCCATTATCTCAACAATCTCCCACTTGTTGTATACATTGCATAGGGTCAATCCGTAGCCACATAAATGAACAAGGGAACAATCCCTCCCAGCACATCCACCATCATGGATCAAAATACACCAAGTGCTCCATCTTGGTACTCGCGACAAAATCAAAGTATCCAACATCTCAAAGATGAATGATCTCACCTCCTATTATGCCACTCCCACTGGACATACATAGAAGCCATCCAAAGAGAAAACCACCCAACCTGTCGCATTAGAAGATCATAAAATCCTATACCAACTAAAATTCCAAGCACAAATACCTGATCCAAAGGTAATCGCATGTATCCGTAGTTGTCAAAATATCCATAGCTGAAATAGCACCCACAGCAAAGTGCCAAACCCATCCAACTATCCATACCTCAAAGGTATAACAAGTGAATCTCATATCACCAACATATCCAATCTGCAACCTACAATCACAAGCCTCAAGAGCAATACCTGCCACATATATACCAAGAAGCTCCCACTGCAAAAGATAATGTCAAATCTATAACCAATCCACTCAACACATCTCAAAGAAGTAAATCCATGTAGTATCAAGGACATCCACAATACATAAACTGATATCCTGCAAGAAAAATTCTCATAACAAGTTTCCAATAGTCTCCAAGTTCTCCACAACCAACAAAGGAAAAAGATAAAGAAATAACCATGTCATCTCTCACATGACATACATGAGCACAAACCAGTGATCACAATCTTCAACCAATCTCAAATCCAATGTAGGCAAAACTGAACATCCAAGAAGATAACCAAGACCAGAGAAACCATGCAAATCATAACCTGTATCATGTCCTTCTACACACACCTCTAGATGTAAACTGTGCAAGTATGATCTCCTCCATAAAACCCCAACAAGAAGCCTCAACAACACCCAAACCATACCATATAACTCATCATGGATGTAAGCCTCTCACAAGAAGATCAAACTCATAAACCCATTCCTAAACCAAGGAATAACCATTCCTAATCCAAGGAATATGCCCAATATAAAACCATCTCCTAAATTTAACCAGCATAACAACATATGCACATGGAGATAACCAATGCTAAACCATCTCTCAAATGAACCCTCCAGAACTAACTCATGTACCATAGCTCAAGATCCATATCCATGAAAGATATGCATAAATATAATGCAACTGAGAGAAAATAATGGGCTATACCTCTCAAGTAGCAAACCGCCGAGTAGACCAAGAGTGAGGAATGAGAATGCTCATCAAGATA
Organism: Cupressus sempervirens; assembly: GCA_028749045.1. Taxonomy (NCBI): domain Eukaryota; kingdom Viridiplantae; phylum Streptophyta; class Pinopsida; order Cupressales; family Cupressaceae; genus Cupressus; species Cupressus sempervirens. The sequence continues at coordinate 357,772,697 of CM053783.1, forward strand.
CCCAAGTCTCCAACCAAGACTCATCTAAGAACAATCTCCTCTCAAGTCCATATCAGGTGACTGCCCCTTGGACTTCCTGCTAAAACCATCAACCATCCCAACAAATACTTCTCTAATCCAAGAGAAATCAGCGTCACCACTGTCTCTAAGTATCCATGAGCACCTATAACCAATCAATCCATGCCAACTCCAAATGCAACATAACAATATCATGAAGTATCCAGCTTATGATTAGTGTACTCAATACCAAGAAACTAAACCAAGATCAATGTCAAAGTTCCAACCATGGCCTCAGGAACATAAACATGACAACATGATCTTACCATCTCAACTAAAGAGATAACATGCTCCACATGAACACACCATAACATGTCACAACTCTAAACGCATATCAAGAGTATACCATGACATAATAATGAAACCATCCTCACACCAAGGATAACATGCCAAATAAAAGCATAAACCACACCTTTGCCAAGAACCTTGTGAGTCCTCAAGATGCAACCATCTCCAAACACCATGAAGAAAACCATCTCCACATACCAAGAAGAACCATCTCCACATACCATGAAGATAACCAAGAACTCCATGAGTCCTCAAGATCTAACCATCTTCACACACCATGAAGATAACAAGTGCACCATGCAAATGTCAAAGATGCTTCTGCAGCAACAAGATCTAAGACAAATCTCCAACATTTGCAAACACTCAATAAATATATCAATGCCAAAAAAATCCCACTCAACCGTGGTATCAAGTCACCAATGGCATCATCATCTCCTATATGAAGATCCAAATCAAACCAGGAACTAATCTTGCACCGTCACCCCATCACTGTCACAAGCTCCCACTAAACCGTGTATCCAAGCTATCCATGACATAATGATGAAGAAACCATCCTCTAACCATGAGAATCAACCAAGGCATCAAACCATCAAAGAACTCAAAGTGCACATCATGAGCTCCTCAAAAGAAATTAAATAACCATGATCCTCAACCAAGAAGATATACCACCATAACTGAATCAAAAATCCAAGCTAATGAACATCAAGGATGTACCTGTATATCCAATCATGTCATGCCAACATCCATGACACCATGATCACATCCATGAACCAAGCATCTGGCTCTCAAAGTATGTCCAACCTGTCAGCATAGTCAACCACAATCCTCTGCCATGACTGTACCTGGTAACAACATCTCATCCCTTCTACATGAAGAATAAAATCAACAAATCATGTGACTCAGGGCATAAACAACCCAAATCCAAGCCACCAATCTGAATATGCATCAATAATGAAAGATCAATGGGCAAAGACAACCCATAACCAAGCTATAAATGCAACCTGTAAGTATAGACCGCTTACAACATTGCACAACTTGTAGATCCAACAAGTCATCATGCATATCCAAACCAAACACTGATAACTATATCATCATGAGACCAATCTGAAATATGAACTGAGTATACAATGACATCAAATCTTAAATTTTCAATGCCATAAACTCACAATGTTACCATAGTCAAAATATACCTATAAATTGTTCAGATCAATATATCAACAAATAAATCATGCCAAACCTGCACCAAATCTAAACCAATGTGTAGAGCTCTCCAAGAGCTTTCCGTTGACTACTTGAAGTCTAAAATCTGACTCCGTATGCCTAAGTTATGCCTTAATCTGTGCTCAAAATAAAGAACATCTGACTTTAGGGCTCTTAAAACCTGACAAAATTTCAAAACCATAGAACCAAACCTACACCATCTTGTAGTGCTCTGAATTAGCTTTCCAACGCCTATAAGAACTCTGAAATCTGATATTCTGAGAGAAAGTTATGGCCGTTTTACTAAGACAGTCTTTTTACCATTTTTCAGTACGATTTTTTATTTTTTTTATTTTTTCAGTGACGAAAATTCTGACGGATTAAATTTGACGGCCATCATGGGCTGAAACTAAAAAACTCTTTCATTTCCTCTGAACATGGCTAAACTAGGGCATATTATATATCAAAATTTGTGGAAATGTTGACCCGGATCCAATGGTGAGCTCTGTTTTTACCCAGGAGGTCATTTCTACATGCTAACCCCCAAAAAAACCCTCATTTAAATGAAACATCCGAAAAACTCTTTTTCTCCAACAATTTCACATGCCAAAATCTTTTAACATCCCATCATAATAGCAAATCCAAAACCCTCAGATCTGCAATAAATCATTCATATATCTTGCCCTTTTCTTTTATCCTCTCATGCACTCCCATGGATTCAATCTAGGGTTACAATAATAAAACCATAGCTCTGATACCACTTGTAGGGCCCATTTGCCGTTGCACCAAAAGCCATGACTATTAGTGAACATGGAACACCACATAATTAACTACTTGTGGGTAGGGGAGCACATCGCATCACCCAACAATCTCTCCCTCGACGCGCATACCAGGTGCTTACGCGGGTCGGGAAGGCACCGGGGAGATTTGAATCCATGACCAGGCCAAAACCAAGCTCTGATACCACTTGTAAGGAAACTTGGCAATAAAGAATATAACTGTTTCCACATAACCCATAATAGATCTGAAATAAACACAAAATTGAAATCCACATGCAAGAGAATAGACAACATACCCACAAAATTGTGACACAAGATATACCCTGGGAAACCCTCATTGAGGGAAAAAACCCATCCTCCAAAAGCATCCATCATCATGTATTATTCAGCAAAATACCATTGCCATACAACCATGGAAGCCTTCATGGCCATAGCCACAACCGAGCAAACTATGTGAACAAGCATGAATCCACACATCCCATGCCATGCTTTCAACCTTGACAAATGCTCCCTTGGCTAACCTGTCAAGCCTTGTCCCGCTCGACTCTTGCCTTTTGTCTTCTCCTTGTCACTCTCTCTCTACAACAACTACCTTTGTGGCTGTTTATATAGTAGCAAGTCCCACAAAACCACTAAGTGGTATTACATAAACCATGTGCTAAAACCATGTGCTACCTAACCCACTGACCCCACATTTAATATTGGGCTTTTAATTCTTTTCCCCAATATTAAATAATTACATAAAATCTTATCACAATGTTACAATACAACTCATCAAGAATATTCCATGGGAATATTTACATGTTGCACGTCCATCTAGGTACAACATTACATAATAAATATAAAATAATAAAATAACAATATTATGCAATGTGTGCAACACCCATTATCTCAACACTACAATCTTTGATCAAGAATTTCTATGAGCTCATGCAAGATATTGATGAACTATCAGCTGCTATAGGATCATGTTATCTAGACCTGCAAAAAACTATCTTATTTTTTAGAGATCCAATTTTGTTTGGATTTGGCATCTGTATCTCACTTATTGCCTAAAGTTGCAATATTGCTTAGTTCAAATGAGGAAGTTTGTGTATATTTTAAACTGTTTGTCCTAGGATCAAATCGTCTACTTTTTTAGCTCTAGTTGGTCAAGTTTAGGTTAGGACCAACCTCATTTCAGCCATAAAGTCCATCTGATGATATCGACCACACTAAATGAAAGTGTCCTTAAGGGTCTTTAAGTGCTATTGACTTACGATCTTTGATTGAGCATTTATCTAAGCTCATCTAAGGTATTTATGAACTATCACATGCTACAGGATTGTGTTATCTAAGCCTACAACAACCTATCTTAGTTTTTAGAGATTCAACTATATTTGGATTTGGCATCTGTATCTCACCTATTGCCAAAAGTTATAATATTATTCAGTTAAAATGAGAAAATGTTGTGTATATTTCAAACCGTTGGTCCTAGGATCAAATATTTTACTATATTAGCTCTAGTTGGTTGGGTTTAGGCTAGGAACAATCTTGTTTCAGCCACAACATCCCTCCAACGATATCGACCACACTAAATGGAAGCATCCCTATGGGTCTCTAAGAACTATTGGGCTATGATCTTTGACAAAAATACAAAAATTATGACATACTTTTTATTTTCATGTTATTAGAATTACAAATGGGAAACATATACTTCTAAGGGGGGTGACTTAGAAGTCCTATTCTTTAACCAATAAAACTTTTTATTTGAATCAATACATGCATTAACATATTGAAATAACATGTAAAGTAAATGAATCCACATAAACAATAGACACCAAATATGATCACCCATAAACCCTCCAAATGAGAAGGTAAAAATGGGGTGGGGATGACACCCGCAACTTTTTACTACTATAGCAATAAAGTGTAACTTGTGAAGGTTACAAAGTTTGACCATGAAACATGATCTGCCCTGTAAAAGGCCTACCCTATTAAAGGCTTACAAGAGACTGTTAAGTCCCACCCTATTAAAGGATTTCACACCCTACTAGAAGTGTACTTATCTAAAGGATTTCTAAACATTCACTTTGAATGTCACCCTATTAAAGGATTTCTCAATGATTGTTAAGTCAACCTTAGTCCAAAGGATTTCATCTTGTTGATATAGTTATTAGAATGTAATAGTAGAATGTTTTGATATGACAACTTACAATCTTGTATTGCTGATTTCAGATCTCAATTCTATCCATATTGATCCTTTCTAATCTAATAAGAAAATGTTGTATCCTTGATCCTCTATTCTACATAATAATTATGCAATTATTTTGCTCTGCTAAGTCACCTTGAATTATTTTTAAACAATTTAGCCCTTTTCTTCCTTTAATTCTTCGCTCACATACATACCTAAATTATGGGGCTTCATCTTCCTTTTAAATTCTTTTGTGACTTAGGGTTTGGTATGAATCTATGGCGAAGATTCATCCTTTTTCTCACTTAACCATTCCAATTTTTTGATTGGTTGCATATTGATTACACAGGAAAACCAAATAGATTCAATCTTATCTTCTAAGTTTTGAGATCTATCCATAAGTCAGCATAAAAATGGTTTACATAGTTTTTTGTGCCATTAAAAATTATTCAGTCCATTCTTTGTTACTCAACACTTGATAATATTGATGCTCAACACTTACTATAATTCTATTTGACTCGGCACTTGAACTTTCTTGGCATCAACTATTTCCTCGGTATTTGAACTTGCCTAGCATCAACTATTCACTCAACACTTGAGTGACTCAACACTCATTGCAACTTGACATAATATACTTGACATATATTACTAGCTCAACATGAACTTAGTAAATATCTTAAGTGTGTTGACACTCAATTGTCAAAAACAATTTGAGATCAACACATGTCTTATTATATCAAAATATAAGTGACATATGAGTTTGATTACAAGTTATAATAAATTTGATAAACATGTTACATTTTCTACATAAGGGAATGTGTATGATCATGGTGTGCCAAAAAGTGGTGATGTGAAAAAAATAAAGTTTGAAAATGTTTAAAAGCATTTCAAAATCTGCTCTGAATTTTTTCCACCCATCCTAATACCAAAGCTAAAAAGTAGGCCCCAAGCCTTATTGAGTATCCAATTTTATATCGGATACATGATATTATTGGATATTCAATATCATATCAAATATCCAATAATATAAGGTACTTGATATGAAATCGGATACCCAATAGCTATGCTATCATTTAAAAAAAAAAGCAAACCCGAGGGCTACTATTTTCACATGACATTTGGGTTTTGAGCTCTGATATCTAATTGTGGAATGGATATATGATATAGGTTAGTGATTTTTTTAATCTATTTTATTATAAATTTGTTAGTTTTAATTGAATTTTTCAAAATTTAGGTTTTTTGATAGAAATTGTTGAAATTTAGAATTTTTTAATAGAAATTATGTTTTGTGAATTAATAGGTATGGTTGAGCAAAATGATGATACTTAGGCAAGAAATACTATTCCTCATAACCCCCCACTAAATGATCTAATGCTCCTCAAAATTGTCCACCAAATGATCCCTACCCCCTCAAAACCCTCCTTGAATCAAGGATTTGATATTGAAACACTTACCAAAGAACAAAATCTCTTTCGTTGGCATGATGAAATGCATGAGATGTTTGATGATGGGTTGGACTATGATGAGGTTGTGACCCTCAATATAAGTAAAGATGATTTTGATGCCCTTTTTGCAAACCGAAAAACTTGTTTACAAGTTGACCACAAAAGGCCCAAACTATCCATTAAATGGTGCACAAATGATGCCATACGTGCAAACTTTTGGGATCATTGGTGGATGGTTTTTGACATCCCTCCACATAGTAATTTAGAGGTGCCATTTTATTTCCTTAGAAAATTGTATGGAGAATTTGTGTTGGGCCTCAAGGTGAACTATTGGAGCATGAAGCCCAACATGGGTGTAGGAGGAGGAGCTACTTAACATAGATCCTTTTCCTAATGGAAGAAATTTGGCACTTTCATCCCCCCTATTGGTGTCTCCCCCACTCCTCGAGTGTAGCATCCTGATATCATTGTAGAGGCTAGCTCTCAGACTATTAGAGCCATTCGTAGAGTGAGTAGCCTATTGATATACCAGGCTAGGTTAGTATTTATTCAAAGTTTTGATGATACCACCATGAGTTCATCATTGACATGTTCATCACTTGTTTGTGTGCCCCATATAGGTTGATGATGCCACACTTTTGGCTATTTCATTTGTCCTTGAGACATCTACGATACATTATGTTGTGTTCCAATTGTTTTTTCTATTTGATATTGTAGCATATATGGTTTCTAATCTTTCTTTTTTCTTGTAGGAATCATTTGTCTATGGGGGATAAAGTGCGAGGGATGAGCCAGGACCCATTGACAAGGGAAAGGTAATTAGGTGCTTTCTATTTGATTAAATATCAATGCATTTTTATAAAATGTTTGTGGTAATGAAATTTAATTACATTCTTAATTGTATAGGGCATGGCTACTTGCAATGAGCCCATGCAGATTTTGCATCATAGACACTTTGGCGTTGCCATTCACACTAAGAGCCCCATTGTATGTATAAGTATCATTTATTTTTTATTTTCCTTTCCTCATAAATAAATTCAAAAATTATTTCCGTGATATTAACAACTAGCATTTTGTATCTCATAGGAAACTCCTAGTGCACATGAGTTTGGATGGCAGAGTTTTGTATCTTTGATGATGTAGCCACTATATCCTGAGGAGGAGTTGGCATAGGTAAGTTGTAGTTTGAATTCTTGATTATATGTTACAAATTTAACATGCTATGAATTATAATGTTATAGTTTAAGTTGTAGATTTATCTGGCAAACATATTTGAACATACATAAGCCACAATTAGTGAGGTACAAGCATTGTTGAGGACATATGAGAGGACTCCTGACTAGCATAGGAGGTCGACGAGAAAGGTATTTATGATGAAAGTTTTATAGCATAAATCTTCATTAAAAAAAATATCATTATGCATTTTAGTAATTCAATGTTAGATACAAAGAATCATATAAATTTAGTAGTCTAACTTTGGGTTTTTCTTTTTTGTTTATGTAGGAGGCATCTGATCCACCTAGTGTAGTGAAAGGGTTGCATTTTGATCATCCACCAGTAGCCTAAGATAGTAGAGTTTTCATAGGATGTGTCATTAGACATTTTGAGATGGCATATGCCACATTTTTTACAAAAAAATTAATATTATACACATTCTAATGGCATGATCAGCCACATTTCGTATATGGATCTATGTATTTTGATATATATTTTTGTAATTTTTCTATGGATACATGAACTTTGATATATATATTTGTGTAATTTGTCTATGGATGCATGTATTTTGATATATATTTTTGTCATTTATGTAAACAATGATATACATATTAATTTAGTATCTAGTATTGTTCAATTTATCATGGATCATATGTATTGTTCATATTTATGGAATATCATTAATTTTGATCATGTTTGTTATATTTGATTCAAATGCAATAATTTGTGAATAACATTTTAACAACCTTTATTGTCAAATTTGGATGCAATGTTTAATTTGAAATGCTATCATGAGTTATATATTTTTTTATCAAAAATTCTATAGTTAATATATGAGAGTTCACTTTCTATCATGTGATTCAGAGTAAGAAAAATAGGGAAACCATATTTTTAGAGAGAAACCATAGAAACGAGTGACATACAAAAAATCATTATTTTCCTTCTGGTTTTAGTTTTAGATTGAATTTATTCCTTATCTTGGTAGAATGATGCAGAGACCTTTGATACACCTTTAATGAACAATAATTTAAGTAAAGGGATTCACAAAAGGATGGTAGTCTATCAAGGAATTGGGATGAACTCAAAGGCTTCAACAAAGATCCATGGCATTTTATTCAGTAACATCAACACACTTTTTAACCTCCTACACAAGATTCACATAACCCCAAATCTGATTTTAAACTCCACCTTCAACCTTGAAGCTAACACTTGGCTTCAAATTTCTAATCTCAACACACTTAAGGACTCTACTCCTCAACCATGGATTCTATTCCCAACCATGAACTCATTCTTAGACTCATAATATTTGATAACTAGCCCTTCACTTTGTTACTATCCTCATACTACAACTTTTCAATTTCAACATAACCTCAAAATATCCCAACTTAAGAGACTAGATTGGATCAAACCTTTTTAACTTGGTTCCCAAATACCATATCTATATGAATAAAATCTATACATTTCTCATATTGATCAGATTACCCATACTGATCCACTTAACAAAACTTAGGAACCAAATCATCCAAAACATACCTTCTTGTTGTCCTTTGTATAGACCTAAACACAATCATTCATAAATTTTGAACCATACTTCATTTCCTCAATCCAACCATCAAGTAATTAGATCACTCAGACCTCCATAACATATCCAAAAATTAGGCCAATCCAACAGTGGAAGATTGAGATATGACCCCCATAAAAGCACTAAAATTTTCTGTGACAAAACAATCTTCCTTCGATAATCTCATTAAAAACATGTTACCAACAAAGTGTAACAATGGAAAATGATACAGATTGCAGAAAGAAACTTTTTTTTATTACTTATTATTAATCATACACCATACATCTTGTTTTTATTTGAACAATATACCTTACATATAGTCTCTAAGAGTTATAAACTGACCAACTTTCTCCACTGACAGACTTCTACTCCCTTTGAATCGATTGATGACAACTTATTTTCAAGTTTTAATTATAATTTAAATTTTCATTACATTTTTTGTCCATTATTGATCTAATAAACATCTAAAGGCCCTAATAAGACATTTTCCACCCTATATAGTACTAAAAACCCTATAATCCCTTACATTCTCATTATTAGCCTTCTAGGCCATATTTTGCATATAATGCAACTTTTATGTAAATTGGCTTCATTAATGCATTCTATCATTTCACACCTTATATAGGTGTTTCCAACTTTGTATGATCATGCTCAAACCCCTAACTAACTCTTTGCACTCATTTTCACTTTGCAAGAAAAAGTTACAAAATTGCAATTTTGTAACTTTTACAATTTTGAGCAATTTTTGGTATAACTTTAAATTCTTAATTAGAAAAGTTCACCAAACTTGGTAAGGGGTTATTGATAGCCCTTACAAGCTCTGAGGTACAACCCTCAGAAGATTGACCTCAAAATGCACTTAGAGAACCTTGGAGACTCTTCAGTATGGGGTGGCTGCGGAAGATGAAGGCTCTCCATAGCCAGAACAAAGGTGTCACTAGGGTTTACCTTCCCATCTAGAACTAATGAAACTAATTATTTGATGTCAAGATTAGTGGTTTGAAAGTTACACTATGGTACACGTATGAACTGAGACACACTATGAGTTTTTGCATCGAGTGAGATCGTTGTGCCAAATTGAAATAGAATGTGATCTCTCAAAAATGAGATAGGTTATTTTAGACCTCAACATGACCATCATTTAGCATTCAAAATTTCATCAATATCCCTCATGAGCTTCAAGTTACGACACTCAGAAGATCAACCTCGATATGCACTTAGAGCACCTTAGAGTCTCTTCGATACAAGGTGGCCATAGATGATGGGCTCTCTATGGCCAAAACAAGGGTGTCACTAGGGTTCAACCACTCATCTAGAGCTAATGACACTGATGATTTGATGCCAAGATTAGCAATTGCAAAGTTACATTGTGGTGCACCTATGGACTGAGGCACACTGTGAACTTTGGCTTCAAGCGAGATCACTATGTTGAATCAAAATTGAATGTGATCTCTCAAAAATGAGATAGGTTACTTTAGGCCTCGGCATGAACATCCTATAGCATTCAATGTTTCATCAATAGCCCTCACAAGCTCTGAGTTACAACTCTTGAAAGATTGACCTCGATAAGTACTTAGAGCACCTTGGAGACTCTTCAGTACAAGGTGGCCGCAGATGATGGTGGGTCTCTATGGCCGGAACAAGGGTGTCACTAGGGTTCACCCACCCATCTAGAGCTAATGGTACTGATGATTCAATGTCAATATTAGCGGTTTCAAAGTTAATTATGTTGCACCTATGGAATGAGGCACATTGCAAGTTTTGGCATCAAGCGAGATTGCTATGCCAAATCCAAATGGAATGTGATCTCTCAAAAATGAGATAGGTTATTTTAGGCCTTGGCATGACCATCATTTATCATTTTATGTTTCATCAATAGCCCTCGTGAGCTCTAATTTATGACCCTCAAAATATTGACCTTGATATGCACTTAGAGCACTTTGGAGACTCTTCAGTATAGGGTGGCTGTGGATGATGGAAGCTCTCCATGACCAGAACAAGGGTTTCACTAGGGTTCACTCACCCATCTAAAGCTAATAGCATTGGAAATTTGATGCCAAGATCACTAGTTTCAAAGTTACATTGTGGTGCACCTATGGACTGAGGCAGACTATGAGTTTTGGCATTGAGCGAGATTGTTGTGCCGAATCCAACCGAAATGTGATCTCTCAAAAATGAGATACATTATTTTAGGTCTTGGCATGACCATCCTTTAGCATTAGAAATTCTATAAATATACCTCATGGGCTCTAAGTTACGACCTTCAAAAGATCAACCTCGATATGCATTTAGAGCACCTTGGAGACTCTTCAATAAGGGGTGGCCATAGATGATGGAGGCTCTCTGTGGCTAGAAAAAGGGTGTTACTAGGGTTCACCCAACCATCTAGAGCTAATGGAACTGATAATTTGATGCCAAGATCATTGATTTCAAAGTTATGCTATGGTGCACCTGTGGACTAAGGCACACTGTGAGTTTTGGCATCGAGCGAGATTGTTATGTTGAATCCAAACGAAATGTGATCTCTTGAAAATGAGATAGGTTATTTTAGGCCTCAAAATGATTGTCTTGTAGCATTCAATATTTCATTAATAACCCTCATGAGCTCTGAGTTATGACCCTTAGAAGATCGACCTCGATACACACTTAGAGCACCTTGGAGACTCTTCAATACAGGGTGGCTGCAGACGATGGATGCTCTCCACGGTCAAAAAAAGGGTGTCACTAGGATTCATGTACTCATGTAGAGCTAATGGGACTAAAAATTTGATGCCAATATCACCATTTTCAAAGTTACATTGTGGTGCACCTATGGACTAAGGCACACTGTGAGTTTTGGCATCAAGTGAGATTGCTATGTCGAATCCAAATGAAATGTGATCTCTCAAAAATGAGATAGGTAATTTTAGGCCTCAACATGACTATCCTATAGAATTTTATGTTTCATTGATAGCCCTCACAAACTCTAAGTTATGACCCTCAGAATATTAACCTCGACACACACTTAGAGCGCCTTGGAGACTCCACAGTATGGGGTGGCTACGAACAATGGAGGCTCTCTACAAGTGGAACAATGGTGTCACTAGGGTTAGTATTAAAAGAAAAAATATTAGTTTTTACCTCTCTCAAGTTTTTGGCATTGGGTGCAATGCAAGTTTGGTGTTAGTATGTATTAAAATCATCATTTTTTAGGTCCCTCCACATAAATTGCATTAAGTAAAATCATCTTTGTTCCTTACATTAAATCAATTAGTTTACATTTACAATATATCAAGTGTTTCATCATTATTACATCAATACACAACTAGAAAAAATCATAGTGTCAAAAATAAAATAGATTTTTCTTCATTCTGCTCCTTATTTAGTTTTTTATTTTCATGCATGGTTACTCTTCATGATGTACCTACATTCCATTATCATAAAAAATATTAGTAACTTATTGTATTAAACAAGATAATCATTAGTTCACTAAATCATTATGAACAAAATAACATAAGTAAATATACCTAGTCGAGTGTTCTAGTAGGGTCCTCTCTCTGTTTTAGCATCTCCAATAGGGCTTCATGATCAACATTAGCAATAGTAAAAAATTCTTTTACTTTTGGTCTTCCTTGATGCTTCAATAACTTTATGTTTGTTATTATAATAAGATGCGAATATATGAGAATTATTTTGTGCTTCTGATAGTCTTTGAATGCATGAATTCCATTCCTTCTTAGCATGTATGTCTGTAGCCATGTTCTAGCGACAACCACTAAACTCGTAGGATATGTGAATCCATCATCATCTGTGATCAATTGTGCAAGCTTTTGTTCACCTCTTACATAATTTGCTAACCAATAATCTAATTTTTCATCATTTCCCTATGGTGCAACCAATGCAAAGACATGTTGTGGTTGAAGAAGATTTGATAGATGGTTATGCTCAAGTGAACTTTCCATGTCATCATTTCTGATAGAGGGTATAATAGACAATGGAGTAAGATAATGTGGAGCCCATGTGTCCACCCACTCACTCAACTCATAGTGATCCCAATCACACCAAAAAAAACTAGGACAAAAGCAAGCTAGCTATCATGTCCAAATGGTCCATGTACTAGAATCAAAGCTCTGAAATGAATGCATTTTTTATTAGTCTCTCATTGTAGCACAATCTAATCTATCACCTATGGACCCTTCCTCAACCTACCAAAAGAACCTGTGTACTACTGAATCAAGAGTCCCCCCTATGATAATGTTGAACTACACTGATCAACAATGCTACGAGTATCAAGAAGCTCTACTCTTGAGATCTTTAATTGCTCCTTAACTAGAGCTCTCTTCACACATGCCCCAACTCCACCATGTTCCCCTTTCCCATGGTCAAACTCAAATAAACTCCAAATATGAAGCACCCCCCTCTCTATGTACATCCTACACAACCAATAAAATATGTGAGAATTCTTGAATTGACCTGTATAGTTATTTGACCAAATGATATGTCTATCCATAACAATTACATGCTCCTGTAAGAAATCAAAATAATTCTTGAAACAATGTTGCACAAACTCGTGAGAGTGAGATCTATCATCACTCATATAAAAATAATACTTTCTAATAATATTTCAATTATCTTCTGCACTATCAGAGGCATGTCTATATGTTATATAGATGAAAATAGCAATCTAAATGGAGTTGTAATATTGAGATTGTGTCTCATTTTGAGGCTGCAATGTGTAGTTCTTAGCTAATTCAACAACTGATATAATAGTGCCAATGGGAAAAGTCTCCTTACACATTCTAAATTGTTGATCCAACCACTAAAACCTATGACTATGTCTTGCATACTTGTAGAAAAAAATTGTCTTGAAATCTGAAATAAAATTAGCCACACTAATTTCTATTTCAACCAATTCACATCTAGAGCCCTCACCACCACTCTCTAATGTGTATTTCACCATTTCATATAACTTTTTAAAACTATTGTCTTCCTAAGATCATGTTCGCAACCCTCGTGAAAACATGTGTCAAACTTGGATAAGCCACCACATTTTGAACAATTCTCATTGACGAAAATATTTCTATAAAAGAAACAACCATCAACTCTATGATATAAAAATTAATCTAGCAAGTCTCTTGATGATTTTAGAAGACCACTACCACTACAATTATCCAACATTTTTATACCATGCAAAGTAGAATGAATGGAGTGTAATAGTTCATGATGCATAGAAAACTCAACATGATATTTACAACAATATGCATTTCAAATTTTAAGTGGCACACAATAAAATGGCTTCAAATATTCAAGAGCCCTTTGTGATATATGAAGACTTGGATGACTCTCTCTAAATTGTCTGAACAACATAGTTTGACTTACCTCCAAATAATGTTTAGGATGTGGCATGCAGTCTCTGATGCTAATTATTGACTTTAACACATCTTTAGCATTAGGTGATACTCTTGAGCTAGAGTGCCAAAATTGTGTAATTTCTTCCTTCACATCATCAAATAGCTTCTCATCAAAATGTGGAATTCCTCCACTAAAAGCCCATGTTTCATTTTGAAGAGGATCATTAATTCTCTCTCATCGACTAAGTGTGCTTCTCAAAGTAGTATGATTTAGGTTCAAGTCAATACAAGTTTATCTAATATATCTACCCTTTCTCAAATGATGGCTTACCAAAGAGGTTGTAATAAACCTTCGAGCAGCTCACTTATCCTTCTCCCTACTATTTTTTCCAATGTTATTGAGAGCACTGAAAAATTTCTTCATAATAATGGTATTTCTTTCCAATTTTTTATTGACACGAATCATCAATTTGGAAAGCATAGGTCTCACCTTTTGCATCTTTAATAAGCATATAAAAAGCTAACATTGCTCCACCACTATCTTGTTTCCAAAAAACATCTTATATAGTCTCGAAGCCCATAACTGAATGGTTCTTTTTGATTTTTTCCCTTGCAAATTGGTAATAATCATTTCATCAATTTCAATTATCCATTTTGGTGTTCTAGAACCTTCATGTCGATTATAATTAGGAGATATGTATGGTTCCTATGCATCGTCATGTTTGGCATGGTTAATCATGCAATTTACATTATGACCTGATAGCATTTCATTCTCCAATTTTTTATTCTCTATATTTTCAATCCCAACATTATCATTATCAATTTGTACATTTTCATTCTCCAACTACACATATTCATTATCTAATTCTATGGTTGCGCCTTTGACCAATACATCATCAACTTGACTCACATTTAACATAACTTGTCTTTTCCTTCAGTGATTTACCTTGTCCCTTTCCCTATATGTTGCAATGTCTTCATTTGATACCTTCCTTTTTCGTTTAACCTTTTGATGACTACTGCTCCCCATTTAGATGACAATATCAGACACCTAATGATATATTATCAAACTTAATCATTTGGGCCCCAAAAAGTTAGTTTTTTCAAAACCTGTGAAAATGGCCAACAAAAAGCGATATTCTCGGGTCTATAGTGACTAGGAGTATTTTTGGAAAATCATGCCAATTTAATCGAGCATCTGATCACAAATTGGATACTCGATATGAAATCAAATATCTGATATCAGATCAGGTATTTGATAACGATTCCAAAATTTTGGAGGGAATTGTGGAAAATGAAAACAAATTTCATTAGTGTGTATGACTAATATATCTATAGATAGTATTATATATGATTTATTTATGATTATTATTATATTTGATTATTATATCATATTATAATTAAATATAGTAATATATGTTATTATTGTTATTTTTATTATTATGACCTATAAATATTTTATATATATATATGATTATTATATTATATTATTATAATTTTTACTATAATTATTAAATATAGTATAAAGAACATATATTATTATTGTTATTATTATTATTATGACCTATAATCCATTTGGTTAGTTTGAATGCGTTGATAGGGGTCATAGGGTAACCTATGACCCCTCTCAATGCATTTCATGACAACAAATGTCCCTAGGGGCCCTAGGGCCCCTAGGGACCCATTTGGTTGGTTCTAATGCATCAAGAGGGGTTATAGGTTAACCTATGACCCCTCTCGATGCATTTCATGACAATGAATGTCCCTAGGGGCCTTAGGACCCCTATGGACGCATTTGCTAGGTTCTAATGTGTCTATGACCCCTCTCAACACATTTCATGACAACATATGTCCCTAGGGGCCCTAGGGCTCTTAGGGACACATTTGGTTGGTTCTAATGTGTTGAGAAGGGTCATAGATTATCGACCTATTTCATGACAACATATGTACCTAGGGGCCTTAGGACCCCTAGGGATGCATTTTGTTGGTTTTAATGCATCGAGAGAGGTTGTAGGTTAATCTATGACCCTTCTCAATGTATTTCATGACAACGTATGACCCTAGGGGCTGTAGGGCCCCTAAGGACGCATTCTGTTGGTTCTAATGTGTCGAGAGGGGTCATAGGTTAACCTATGATCCCTCTTGATGTATTTCATGACAACATATGTCCCTAGGGGCTCTAGGATCCCTAGGGACAAATTTGGTTAGTTATAATCTATCAAGAGGGGTCATAGGCTCTCGATGCATTTCATGAAATGCATTTGGTTAGTTCAAATGTGTGGAGAGGGGTCATTGGTTAACCTATGACTCTATCAACAAATTTCATGAAAATATATGTCCCTAGGGGCCATAGGGCCCCAAAGGATCAATTTGGTTGGTTCCCATTTGGTTGGTTCCAATGTGTCGAGAGGGGTCATAGGTTAACCTATGACTCCTCTCGATGTATTTCATGACAATGTATGTTGCTAGGGGCCCTAGGGCCCCTAGGGACCCATTTGGTTGGTTCTAATGTGTGGAGAGGGGTCATAGGTTAACCTATGACCCCTCTCCATGCATTTCATGACAACATATGTCCCTAGGAGCCCTAGGGACAAATTTGGTTGGTTCTAATGCATTGAGAGGGGTCATAGGCCAACCTATGACCCCTCTTGATGCATTTCATAACAACATATATCCCTTGGGGCCTTAGGGCCCCTAAAGATGCATTTGGTTGGTTTGAATGCATCGAGAGGGGTCATAGGTTAACCTATGACCCTTCTTGATGTATTTCATGGCAACATATGTCCCTAGGGGCTGTAGGGCCTGTAGGGACACATTTTATTGGTTCTAATGTGTCGAGAGGGGTCATAGGTTAACCTATGAACCCTCTCAATGCATTTCATGACAACATATGTCCCTAGGGGCCCTATGACCCCTAGGGATGCATTTGGTTGGTTCTAATGCATTGAGAGGGATCATAGGTTAACCTATGACCTCTATTGATGCATTTCATGACAACATATGTCTATAGGGGCCGTAGGGCCTGTTGGGATACATTTTGTTGGTTCTAATGCATATGTCCCCAGGGGCCTTAGGGTCCCTTGGGAATGGTTTGGTTGGTTTGAATACATCGAGAGGTGTCATTGGTTAACCTATGACCCCTCTCCATGCATTTCATGAAAAAATATGTTCCTAGGTATCCTAGGACCCCTATGGATGCATTTTATTGGTTCTAATATGTCGAGAGGGGTCATAAGTTAACCTATGAAGCCTCTCAATGTATTTCATGACAAGGTATGTCCCTAGGGCCCCTAGGGATGCATTAGGCTAGTTTGAATGTGTAACCTATGACCCCTCTCGAGGCATTTCATGATGACATATGTCCCTAAGGGCCTCAAGACCCCTAGGGATGCATTGGGTTGGTTATAATGTGTTGAAAGGGGTCACAAGTTAACCTATGACCCCTATCAATGCATTTCATGACAACATATTTCCCTAGGGGCCAAAGGGCCCCTAGGGACGCATTTTGTTAGTTATAATACATCGAGAGGTCCCTAAGTGTCCTAGGGCCCCTAGGGACCCATTTGGTAGGTTTGAATGCATTGAGAGGGGCCATAGGTTAACCTATGACCCCTCTTTACACATTTCATGACCCTCTCTACACATTTCATAACAACATATGTCCCTAGGAGGCCTAGGACCCTGAGGGACCCATTTGGTTGGTTCTAATGCATCGAGAGGGGTCATAGGTTAACCTATGAACCCTCTCAACACATTTCATGACAAAATATGTCCCTAGTGACCCTAGGACCCCTAGGAAAGCATTTGGTTGGTTCTAATGCATCTCGATACATTTCATGACAACATATGTCCCTAGGGGCCCTAAGACCCCTAGGGATGCATTTGTTTGGTTCTAATGCATCAAGAGGGGTCATAGGTTAACCTATGACCCCTCTCGACATATTTCATGACAACATTTGTCCCTAGAGAAACATTTGGTTGGTTCTAATGCATCAAGAGGGCTTATAGCTTAACCTATGATCCCTCTCGACATATTTCATTATAACATATGTTTCTAGAGGTCTAGAGATGCATTTGGTTGGTTCTAATGCATCAAGAGGGGTCATAGGTCTCTATGCATTTCATGACAACGTATGTCCCTAGGGGCCCTAGGACCCCTAGGGACACATTTAGTTTGTTCTAATGCATTGATAGGGGTCATAGGTTAACCTATGACCCCTCTCTACACATTTCATGACAACAAATGTCCCTAGGGGCCCTAGGGTCCCTTGGGACACATTTGGTTGGTTCCAATGCATGGAGAGGGGTCATAGGTTAACCTATGACCCTTGTTGATGCATTTTATGACAACATATGTTCCTAGGGGCCCAAGGTCTTGTAGGGACCCATTTGGTTGGTTCCAATGCATTGAGAGGGCTTATAGGTTAACCTATGACCCCTCTTGATGCATTTCATAACAACATATGTCCCTAGGGGACCTAGGGCCCCTAGGGATGCATTTGGTTGGTTATAATGCATTGAGAGGGGTCATAGGTTAATCTATGACCCCTTTCTACACATTTTGTGACAACATATGTCCCTATGGGCTCTAGGATCCCTAAGAATGCATTTGGTTGGTTCTAATGCATCAAGAGGGGTCATAGGTTAACCTATGACCCCTCTCGATGCATTTCATGACAAAATATGTCCCTAGGGTCCCTATGACCCCTACGGATATATTTGGTTGGTTCTAATGAACCTCTTGATGCATTTCATGACAACGTATGTCCCTAGGGGCCCTAGGGTCCCTCTGGACACATTTGGTTAGTTCCAATGCATCGAGAGCAGTCATAGGTTAACCTATGACCCCTCTCAACACATTTCATGACAACATATGTCCCTAGGGGCCCTAAGACTTCTAAGGACACATTTGGTTTGTTCTAATGTGTTGAAAGGGGTCATAGGTTAACTATGATCCCTCTCCACTCATTTCATGACAACATATGTCCCTAGGGGTCGTAGGCCCCTTAGTGATGCATTTTGTTGGTTATAATGTGTCTAACCTATGATCCCTCTTGATGTATTTTATTACAATGTTTTTCCCTAGGGGGGGGCCTAGGCACCCATTTGGTTGGTTCTAATGTGTCTATAGGGGTCATAAGTGAACCTATGACCCCTCTTGATGCATTTCATGGCAATTTATGTCCCTAGAGGCCTTAGGGCCCCTAAGGACCCATTTGGCTTGTTTGAATGCATCGAGAGGGGTCATAGGTTAACTTATGACCCCTCTCTATGCATTTTATGACAACATATGTCCCTAGGGGCCCTAGGACCCCTAAGGATCTATTTGGTTGGTTTTTATGTGTCGAGAGGGGTCATAGCTTAATCTATGACCCCTCTTGACCCATTCCATGAAAACATATGTCCTTAGGGGCCCTAGGACCCCTATGGACACATTTCATGACAACATATGTTCCTAGGGGCCCTAGGACCCATAGGGACCCATTGGGAATGCGTCGAGAGAGGTCATACATTAACCTATGACCCCATGACAATATTATATTTAATAATAATAATATAATACTGTATATTTTAATATAGTAATAATGTAATTCTATATATTGTAATATAATAATAATTTATTATTATATTATGTAACTATAATAATCATATATATTACTAGATTATATATTTAATAGTAATAACCATATATATTATTATATATAATAATAATCATATAATATTATTGTATACATTTAATAATATTATTATTTATCATATATATTACTATATTGTATTTAGTTATAATAATAATTATATATAACTATATTATATTTAATAATAATAATCATAATAATCATATGTAATAATAATATTAATGCCCACACTTCTCGAAAATAAATTTCTCTCTAAAACCCTGTAAAAGTTTCTTTTAAAATTTCCATCCAAAATCTCCAATGTGGGTGTTTTCCCTCCCAAATGGAAAATTCGGAGTAATCGAATACCCGATTTCATATTGGGTATCTGATCTATAATTGGATACCTGATTTTATTTTGAGTATCTGATTAGGCTTGGTATTTACCAAACCTATTTGGTCAACCCAAAAAATATGTTTGAGAAGGGTTTCACTCATACTCAGACTTCGAGTAGCCATTTAACAATGTTATTTTCATCGAAATTGAATGAAATGAAAAGGATTTTTTTTTATAACACTCTCAAGATTCCATTGATATAATTTCTATCAAATTATAAGTTTGATAAGTATTTAAAAGTTAATTTTCAATGAAGATGATTGACATATTGATTGAAAAATAACTACAACTTTCAAATGGTGTAACATTTTTTAAATCCAAAAGTTGTCTCACATTCTACGCTTTGCCTAGTACAAGGAAAATAAACAAAAAATTAATTTGGTAAAGTTTTCAATTAGTTAAGGTGGTCAGACACGGGAGTTTTTTCCAAAAAAATTAGTAGAAAATTCATATTTAATTATTTATTTGGAATAAAAATACCCAAAAATATGCATCACATTCGAGCATGAGTCTACTTTTTATATCTATAATTGTATTTAAAAATATTATCATTTGATTTTGAATAAGGTGGTTAGACATACACCTACTTTTTATTTTTGCCCTAAAATTTTCATAGTACTGCATTAAAATCCAAACTTTTGAATAATTCAATATTTTTTCTCCAAATAAGACCTAGTAGTTTAGAAACTACATTCAATTTCCTATAGATTATGTTCTTACATCTTTTTGATATAAAGTCCATAACCACTTTAAAATTATGTGTCAAGTTGACATAACCCTAATTTGTTAGTTTTTCACTACCACTTAAGGCCATAGTTTGGTTGACCATGATCCTATACATACCCATAAAATAATGAACATTCATGTGTTTGATTAATTGTAAGAAAGTAAGATGAAATACAAGTTTGTATGGACACACTGAACAAGTTGGATGGAAATCCAAGTTTAATGCATATCAAAATGAGCAATAGATTATGTCATATCAATCATATAGTTACAAAAAGATGTTATGTCTCAATACTACAATAAAAAAGTCAAATACTTGACAAATGCCTAATGTGTACAATAGAAATGTTGAATGTGCACAATTCAAATCTCAAATATATACAATATAAAAGTCAAATACAAAAAAATAAATTAAATTTGTACAATAGAAATATCGAATGTGCACAATACAAATATTGAATATATATATATGATACAAAAGTTGAATACATGAAAATTTTTGAATGTGTAATTTTTATTTTTATACAAATCTCAAATATATACAATACAAAAGTTGAATATATGTCAATTTTATGTGGTGACCAAAACTATATATGTATATCACTATCAATATCTATGACGATGCAAGATCATCAAAATTGAGCCTCTTTGATGCAATTTGTGTCTTGCCAAGTGTTTGCAGAAGAAAAATTAAAATACACTACCAAATATCTTATCTATAAGTAATATAAAAATAACTAGAAGTTGGGTTATATATTGTGGATAGTTGAGTTGCTCATTACCTCATCCCTTTGTCCCACAATTGTACTGAATGATAATGGTAATGGGCTACTTCATCGATGGGTGGGACTCCTAAAAAAATGATGAGGTAAAGTGATCATGCGAGACACAACTACTAATGAATCAATGCTCATGGGAGGTATAACCACTAATGAATTAGTGTTGGTATGTGGCACAACCTATATGCTAGGTGATAAAATGTTAGAATTATAGAGTGGCATTAGGGATTCCAAGTAGAGTGAAAAAACAAAAAAATGTACTGCAGCCTCATGAGCTAGATATCTCATGCTAGCAAGAGGTACAACCACTGACAAATTAGTGCTGGTATGAGGCACAACCTGTATGGTAAGCAATAAAATGTCAGCAATATAGAGTGGCATTAGAGATTCCAAATAGATTAAAAAACAAAAAAATATATTGCAGCCTAAGCTAGATCTCTTGTGCTAGCAAGAGGTACAACCATTGATGAATCAGTGCTGGTATGAGGCACAATCTATGTGGTAAGCGATAAAATGTTAGCATTATAGAGTGAAATTAGGGATTCCAAATAGAGTTTTAAAAAAATGTATTGCAACCTAGGTTAGATACAACCTATATGGTAAGTGATAAAATGTTAGCATTATATAGTGGCATTAGGGATTCCATATAGAGTAAAAAAAAAAAACATATTGTAGCCTAAACTGGATCTCCTGTGTTAGCAAGAGGCACAACCATTGATGAAAAATTGCTAGTATGAGGCATGGCCTATATGGTAAGCAATAAAATGTTAGAATTATAGAGTAGGCATTAGGGATTTCTATCACACACAAGCAATCCAAATTGAGATCAGAAGAGGGCTTCAACTAAGAATCTACATACATACATCTATCCTCTATTGTGTTTGACCCCATCTTTGACGTTCAAGAATCCTAACAAAAAAAAATGGGAAAGGATTTGCACAAAGTCTCAAAGAGTGTTGTAATAGGTAAAATATAAATAACACATGTTAATAAGAAAAATTGTTGATAATTACTATAAAAATGAAAGAAAAAAAAACATGTACTCATTTGTAAACGCAACTATTTAATATGTATATATAAAAAATTCATACTAAAACCTAAAATTTATGAGAAGAAAAATATCAAATTTTACCTCTTCCATTGCCTCAACATTGGTAGTGTCAGGCACATTCATCAACTCTACAAAACTCAATTGTTTCTACCTATATTCAACAAATAATTCAACATGTATTCTTCAATATTGAGTACATTTATATACATTCATTCATAATAAATTTCAAAATATAAACTTGACTTGTATTTAATACCTTTTTTTTGTTTCGGTGTTCTTGTTGATTTGCTTCCCTTTCCTCTAGACCTTGAGCTATGTGGAGTACCCTAAAGAAGAAACAAGTATAACATAACATGAATCAATAAGACACATCATGAGTTCAACTCAAATCATAAAGTTAATAGGTGTGCAATCTATGATATTGCATAGCTCTCAAGGCCAAAGTTAATGGCAAAAAGCATGGCATCATCAATTTGAGAAATTTCAGCCCCTGACAAGCCCTATAAAATAGTAAAGAGTATTGTTATAAATATGAGATAATGTTGTAAATGGAAAGAAGGCACAATAAAAACAAGAAGATCATAGGAGGTCAAGAAGAAAGAAGAAGGACTTTAAGGATGATTTTGGAAGGATAGTTGAAAGATAGAAAAAAATGGGACTCAAAAAGACTACAAGGCCTAAATTGAAAACAAAGAGACCGAGAAGGAAAAGAGAGATGCAAATGAACTTTTGGCACCTTGTCAAGAAATAAAAGTGGAGATTCATGATATCTACACTCCTACAAGACACACTATGTGATATGGAGGTTCTTCGATGCAAATGGTTTTATGGAGGATGAACTCATGAGGTTCATTAGATGGAGTTTTGGTATGCTAGGAGCAATATATGTGAATGGGAATTGGATGCATTTGATGAATTTGGGAGGGTTTCAATGATGGTAGGATATGGAAAGGTATTATTGTACTTTTAAGAATACTAATTAAGAAACAATATTTAAAAGCCAATATATTATTGTAGTTTTAAGAATATTTAAAAAACTTTACCTCAGGTGTTCTTGCTCCTAGCCTCGCACCTCTAGCAGAACGAGTTCTATGTGGTGTTCTCATACCACTTGCTACACCCTACATTGCATATTTTTTGAACATATCAATCTAAAGTGTTGTATAAAATTAAATAAATATTTACTTTTATAATATTTAGGTGATTAAATAATATCATGCCAAAGCTCATGAGGTTCATTAGATGGGGTTTGGATAATACTAAGAGCAAGAAATGTGGATGTGAATTGGATGTATTTGATTAATGAGAGGGTTTCAATGATGGTAGGAGATGGAAGATGGGTTTAAATGATGGTAGGAGATAGAAGAGAATCTATAAGTGAGTTGGGTGAAATAGGGGTGATAGTTATGGGACGTGGAAGAGGAATGATGAGTGCGGGAGATGGAAAGGTTTCAATGTGCTAGCAACTTTACATGATGTAATTAGATGAGATGTCCTCATCAACTTAACTTGGACATGGATATTCTATTGGCTTCCTTATAAGTCATCTTACAAACTGGGTGTTCATTGTAAACAATTAGGAAACAACATTTTACGGAACTTTGTGTTATTAGTGTCATACCAATTAAGAAATGATATTTTAAAGCCAACGTATTATTGTACTTTTAAGAATATTTAAATTTTTTTACCTCAAGTGTTCTTGCTCCTATCCTCACACCTCTAGTAGAATGAGTAGCTTTTGGTGTTCTCGTGCTACTTGTTGCATCCTGCATTGCATATTGTTCACATATCAATCTAGAGTGATCTATAAAATAATTTTTTTTTTTAACTTTTATGATATTTAGGTGATTAAATAATACCATGTCAAAACTCAAACAAACAAACATGTGTCTCCTATCCATCGAAGACCATCATCATCAAATCATTGTGAGTGTGAAATCCCCACCTTCATATGAATAACAAGTATGCCCACAATGTACACATGGATAAGATGATACTCCTTCCTGAGATTCCTCCATATCCATCCTATCATACATGTGTTGATAGCTAAAACAAAAATGTTGATTAGGCTCCGAAGACTATAATGATCCACATGATGATGATGCAGGGGGCACAAGCAAGGATGATATTGGTGGTGTAGGTGACACATTTGGTGATGACACTAGTGGTGCAAGTGACACAAGTGAAGATGACACTGGTGGTGTAGGTGATGTTGATAGAGTTGTCGTAGGTTGTGATGACCAAGATGCCATAGGTGATGATGATGGAGTTTTCACATGTTGTGATGACCCTAAAGGTGCATTTGATGATGGTTGAAGTGCCATAGGTGAAGGAAAACCACCTAAATGTGAGCCATGCTCAATGACAATATATGTCAATGATGCAACTACATGAAGAGTTTTTAAATCAATAGACTCCTTTACAATTTATGGGAGCAAAACATGAGTAAGTTTTTTTGTGTTGTATGTCTCCTCTCATGTTGTGGTACCACCCTATGAGCCCCAACTCTATCCTGCATAGAGCCTCTCCCTCAACCCTAGAACTCATGAATGTCAAAGTAGTTTGGCTTCTCTGCAAGGATGAACTCACAATATAGATTTCTCAAAAAATATAGAGGCACCTCATAATTATTACATGGTGGTAGGACAAATACCATATGCCACCTATCTCAAAAAACATGATCTCATACTAGTATGAGTGCACCAGTGAATAGGAAAAGGTTTGTTTGTGTGTAATAGGGAGTTGCCAAAAATAGGATCAATGAAAAGACAACATATATTACCTTTCTTTATGTCTTTACCTTTCACTTGCTAGTTTGATAAACCATCGACATAAAATGCATGGCACCTATCCCTTCATGTGCCCCAATTTGTAACATCCCTAGACACCTCATTTTCATTTTGGGTCATTTGTTCAAGTGTATTCACTAGGGTTGAGTGGTGAGAAAGTGTAGATGACCGCAACCTATTGACCACTTGGGTAATGTTAGCACTATTTTGTGTAAGTGAGGTCCTCTTATGTAGTATTTAAATGATGTAATTGTATGTATGGAAGGTTTATAGGACAAGGTGGTTGTTGAATGAGAAAATTGAGTGGAAGTTTTTTTCATTGTGTCACTACGTGTGGAGGGTTTTGTGGTTGTGTCAAAATGGGTGGAGTGTTTTATGATTGTGTCACGATGGGTAGAGGGTTTGATTTTGTAGGAGGTGGTCTTCACCTCTCCCTCATTTTCTTGAATTTCTTGATTCATCTATATTTAAAAAAATTAAAAACAATTACAAAACTTATAAATTACAAAGCCGCATTTCAAAATTTGATGGAAAAATACATAAACAATGAATAGAATGAAGACTCGCCTTGTTTGTAGGGTGCCATGGATGAAAATGCAATAAAAATTCTATGTTTCTCCCAAAACCGATTGGGTTTTGACCTTCTTTTTTACACTTCATGTTGTCATTGTCATTTGAGGGTATAAAAATGCCCTCAAATGTGGGAAACAAGAAAATATATATACTTCTTAAGACAAGATCGAGTTTTAAGAAGCATAATTTGAAAAACCTGATCGAGTTTTGATAAGTTTAATAACTCAATCTGGTTTATCTAATTATAATGGCCAGGTTTGGATACTGAACCTAGCCTGCATTTCACTTTTAAATAACCAATTAAGTTATTGAGATTTTTTCTTTTTGTTTGGGGGAGTCCACTTTTTTGTAAACCAATTTGATGCAGTCACCCATATATGAATGTAATTGAATATTTTATTTGATATATATTCGATCCTACTACATGTTAGCATTTCCTTAATATTTTCATTTAAATTCAAGGTTGATTCCTACATTGAGGGCTTGACCAAGGCAAACCCTCATCAAACTAGAGCTAAACATTCCAATTTACTATGCACATGACTATGATAGTGAATTTGTGGTAAGAGATCTAGAAAATGCTCCCGAAGACTTTCCATAAAAATTTGGGTTGACCTAGTTAGAGGGCATTAAGAATAGGGTGACCCAATGAAATGTTGTGTGGACACTTCTCCTCCAAGTTGACTTATTCTAAAGGCTTCAGCAAGAAAAACAATTTTTAGTATTTTCTTGGTTTTCTATTTTATTCATGGATTTGCATATACAATCTCAAAATCAGGCCTAGATTCACACTTTTTTGAGAAAAGGGGAACTTTCCTCTCCATGTTTCAAGGTGAAGTACCCTAAACCTCATTTCAATTTATAGTTTAAACATAATTGCACATTTTAATTAGGCTAATTGCATCCAATTAACATCTAGATTTACATTTCAGATCTTAAAGTCAATTAATTCAATGTTGTAGCCATATTTTCATATCACACATAGGAAAAACAACATTTCTTTGGATCAAATTCATTCTTGTAATTCAAATTCAGTATTGGTGTCCTTTCCTTTACTTGGGTATTGCTAATCTAATCTAGATTCAATAAGGGAGTATACTTGGATTTTCTCCTTCTCCCCACACATACATATTAATGATTTAGCACATGAAGTAGATGTCTCTTCCCTATTTGAACAGTTCCATTTCACCACTTAATAGTTTCCCTTCATAATTTCCTCTCCACTTTTTCTTTGTTAAACTTTAAACCGTCGACCGTTGTCTATCCTAAACTATTATTCTTTACTCATTCATCATTTTGTCTATCGGTTTGCCCATTTTGTGACAAGAATTATGACAAGCCAAATTGAATCTCGGCTAATCATAACTATCATTCATTAAATAGAAACATAAACATGATGCTCATGTATAATAATAATAGGGTTGAGGTGTGGGATCTAGTTGAATGTTGGATTCATAATCACCTAGGGAGTGATTCCCCCCTAGTTGAAAATATAATTATGATCATTTTAATTCAAAGTTTCACTTGAAAATTTAAGGATATTAGGGTATCTCACATTAACCATGAATGTACTCAAGAAGTTAATGACTTGGAAAATTTAGCAACTACTTGTGGGGATTAGTTGATGTGATTGGGATTATATCCAAAGTTTGTGAGGTTGTTCTATGGTAATAGGGTGCTCATTGATGTCTTTTCCTATGACACACAAATTGTGATCTTATAAGGAGTGTATTAATAATAATTATTACTTTTTGGGAAAAATTATTTGGAGATTTGATAATGACCTAGGAAATTTCTTCATTGATGAGATAGGTATTGATAATGGTAGAAATGTAGTTATAGGACTATTTTTTCTTGACTAATTTATGTCAACTTGGGGTTTATTTTAATTTTACTATAGGTGTAAAGGTTTATATAGTAGTATTTCTCATGTGACTCATTATATAAATAATATCATTTATGAATGGTCAGGCTAGTAGAATCTATATATTTAGTGTGTGAAGGTATCTTTCTATATGTATTGCTTATATAGTGTATGAAATAAAGTATAGAGGTTACCTATGTGGTAGTGACTTTGTTGCATTATTATCATGTACACACTAGTGAGATTGAAGTATAAGGAGACAATTATCCTTTGTTAGTGAGATTCAGATAAAATGATAGAGAAGATTTTCTTTGTAGACCATGAATGGGCTTTACATTCTATAAAGATAGTGTTTGGTGAAGATCTGTGGAAGTTTGAGTGTCCATATAGGGTTAATACAAATATTTTAGCAATATTTGTGGCCATCCTAGTGGATGTTGGTCAGGGGAAGGTTGTGGTGGCCTCCCTATGTAGGACAGTAGTGGGGACAATCTCTTTAGGAGAATTAGATGAAATGTTGGACAATGTGGATGATAAGAGAATATTCTCACTTTAAAAGGACTATTTTGTTTTGTATGAAAGGAGTAAGGAGGTGCTAAAGTCCCCCTTAACTAAGTATAGGGATGGTGCAAGGGTGGTCCCAAGGAGGATGATTGTAGAGAGTAGCACCTTTCTAAAGAGATTGGTGGACCTGTTTGTTATCGGTGGTTTGTGGAATCTTGTAACCTACATGGTGGCAAATGGTTTGATTGTAGAGGATACTGAATGAACGATTTTTTTTAAGGAATAAGTGTTTTCTGGAGAAGCTCCGTAGAAGCTCCTAATGGAGGTTGTGGTTTCTTTCCTGACTAAGCACAATGTTTATAGTATTGACTATTGTCTTTAGCCTAGACAATTGAATGAGGTTTCAAGTTACATTTATTTTGATTCTAATGGACTTTGTTTTTTTATAGTGTTTTATTATAGATATATAATACTATAAAGTCGCATGGCATCACCCCCATTTAATGGATATAATATCCTATGTTGATAACATAGTCTCAACAAGTTGATATTAGGGTAGGTACTAGGAATTGGATAGAATCATTCAATGCCATGGAGCATTTTTGTAGTATGGGAAAAGATGGGATAATGTTGGACATACAGTCTCTGGATGTACTTAGTTTTTGAATTAATATCAACATGAAGTCCCATATAACTCAATTTAACTACTAAAAGAAATTCTAGTTACTATTTTATTTAATGTACACAAAATTATTTTATCTAATTTAAACTATTTTATTTTATTTTCTATGGAGGTTCAACATTTTTCACCTAGCCTATTTGGTTAAGAACCAAGGATTGAGGGATATCCATTCCATCAAATTTTCCCTAGCCACGATCTCGATCTCATCCCTTTTAGATGTCAGGAGCCTTGCATTTAACAAGACTTTCAAATCCTTGGTGGGCTCCTTATGAACCTTTCAGTTTCATCAATAAACCAAAAGCCCTTTGACAACTATTTGAGGGGGTGGACATAAATAGGGAAGAGCCTGAGGAGAAGAGGAAAAAGGAAGGTGGAAAGAAAGCAGGCAACTAGCCCTAGTTCTATTTTTTGTTGTTTTTTTAATGTTTTAGTCCTCAATGAACTTGGTAACCTGCAAGTTTTTGTTATGTATATTTTTTATTGAAAGTTCTGGACTGATAGTAGCAATAAGTCTTATATGCTTTGTTAGGAATAGGGCGAATGACAAGAACTACTTTAGTTTGGAGCTTTTCTATGTTTGGTTTTTGAACTTTAAATTTGGTAGCAGTTAGATAGGTGGGTAGTAACGTTTGACTATTTTTTACCAACATTTTTTATACTCCAGAATCAACCCCCTTTCTTTTGACTACTATCTAATAGTTCAAAAACTATTTAATATTTCAATAAATTATTTATTTATATATTTAACTATACAATTATTCCAAGAATATTATTCACCATTTACTAGGGTAAGTGCACCAAGTTGTGGTCCCAAAAGGGTGGTATAAGTGGACACCTCTTTCCTGAAATCAATAATTTATGAAATTCAACAAGAATTTGAAGATAGTTACACTCAAAATTTATGATATAAAAAAAAGAAAAGTCATAGTCCTCTGAATCTAGTTTCTAAACTACTATTTTTTTTCAAAATGGTTTAGTTTTAGGTCCTCAAAAAAGGGGGCCAAAGAAAGTGGTACTATTTATTCCAAAAAAACATAACACAGTACAAAGTGTGGTCCCCCTAAAATTTTAATTTTTTTTTTTGAATTTCTTTAATCACTCTGGTCAAAAGTTACTTAACACTATGTAGTTTATCCCAGATTTTTTGGGTAATTTTATAATGTGTATTTTTTTTAAATGAATTTTTTAACTAGGCACATCCCAAAAACATGAAATATCTGTGTGCTCCCCCTAGAAATAATTTAAAACTAATCTAAAATCAAAACTTTTTTTTTGAACTATGTAGAATGGAGTCTAGTTTCTAAAAAACTAAGTTGTTACCAAATTCAATCAACGAGCTAAAATCTACAACCCAATTAGTACATGGTGGTTTTTGACAAAAAATGGACATACATTCAAAAGAAATTATAGATGAAAGGCTTGAAATATGTCAAATTAAAAATAAATTATATGGTTATTTAGCTGACAAAGAGACCTACAATGTCATGCAACCTGATCTTATCGATGCCCAGCCACGAGGAATCTTGAAGGAGAGCAAAAAAGAAAAATCAATCATTTTTTGTATGTTTGTAGCAAAACATGTCTCAGACCTATTTATAAACTCCAAACCTTTGGGTTGGATCTCCAAGGTGAAACCAAGACTTAGGCATGGTTTTAATACAAAGCTTTGAATAGCACGTACGCCCTATATAGTGTTTGTGTAGTATAGTGTGCACATGTTATTTAAAGCTTTTGGATTTGGGTCTCAATAGTGTGTGTGTGTGCTATAGTGCACACACACTATTGAGACCTAAATAGTGCATAGAGAAGAAAGAAGAGATGCAAAGCAAGAACAAGAGAGAGGGGGGGGGGGGGGGGGATGGCTATGTGTGTGTGTGTGTGTGTGTGTGTGTGAGAGAGAGAGAGAGAGATAGAGAGAAAGTAAGGGATGGGAGAGGGGAGAGAGAGTAGGGGATGGGAGAGAGAGTAGGGCTGGCAGAGAGAGTATGGGATGGGAGAGAGAGGAAGTGTGAGAGAGAGTAGGGGTGGCAAAGAGAGAGTACATGATGGGGGAGAGAGATTGAAAGTAGGGGATGGAAGAGAGAGGAAGTGTGAGAGAGTGAGTAGGGGTGACAGAGAGAGTATGGGATGGTAGAGAGACATTGAGAGTAGGGGATGGTAGAGAGAGATTAGGTAGTGGGAGAGGGAGTGAGAGAGGGAGAGAGAAGAGGATGGTAGTGTGTGTGAGAGAGAGTAGGGCATGGGAGAGAGTGTGAGTGTGTAAGACAATAGGGGTGGCAGAGAGAGAAAGTAGGGGATGAGAGAGGGGAGAGAGAGCAAGGGATGAGGGAGAGAGAGAGTAGAGAGGTGGAGAGTGAGAGATAATAGGCAGTGGACGAGGGAGTGGGAGAGGGAAAGAGAGGGGGGATGGGAGTGTGTGTGAGAGATCTAGAGAGTAGGGGATGAGAGAGGAGAGAGAGAGGGGATGAGAGTGTGTGGCATGTGTGAAAGAGAGAGAGTAGGATATGGGAGAGGGGGGAGAGAGAGTAGGGGATGGGAGAGGGAGTAGGTGGTGGAAGAGGGAGTGGGAGAAGGAGAGAGAGGGGGAAAATGGGAATGTGTGTAAGAGAGAGAGAGATTAGGGGATGGGAGAGAGAGGAAGTGTGAGAGAGAGTAGGGGTGGCAGAGAGAGTATAGGTTAGGAGAGAGAGATTGAGAGTAGGTGATGGGGATAGAGAGAGTATAGGATGGGAGAAAGAGATTGAGAGTAGAGGATGGGTGAGAGAGAGAGTAGGCTATGGGAAATGGAGTGGAAGAGGGAGAGCGAGAGAGAGGAGGAAGGGAGTACATGTGTGTGAAAGAGAGAGAGTAGGGAATGGGAGAGGGGGGAGAGAGAGAGTAGCTCAAGAGAGAGTAGGGGATGGGGGAGAGAGAGTAGGTGATAGGAGAGGGAGTGGGAGAGGGAGAGAGGGGGGATGGAAATGTGTGTAAGAGAGAGAGAGAGTATGGGATGGGAGAGAGTGTGAAAATGTGAGAACAAGTAGGGGGTGGTAGAGAGAGTAGAGAGGGGGGGAGAGAGAGAGAGAGAGAGAGAGAGAGAGAGAGAGTAGGCAATGGGAGAGGGAGAGGGAGAGGGAGAGTGAGTGAGAGATAGAGTAGGGGATGAGAGAGGAGAGAGAGGGGGGATGGGTGTGTTTGAAAGAGAGAGTAGGAAATGGGAGAGGGGAGAGAGATAGAGAGAGTAGGGGATGGGAGAGAAAGAGAGTAGGCACTAGGAGAGGGAGTATGAGAGGGAGAGAGAGGGGGGATGGGAGTGTATGTAAGAGAGAGTAGGGGATGGGAGAGAGTGTGAGAGTGTGAGAGAGTAGGGGTGGTAGAGAGAGAGTGAGAGTAGGGGATGGGAGAGAGAGTAGAGAGAGAGAGAGAGAGAGAGAGTAGGTTGTGGGAGAGGGAGTGGGAGGGAGAGAGAGGGGGAATGGGAGTGTGTGTAAGAGAGACAGAGTAGGGGATGGGAGAGATTAGGTTGTGGGAGAGGGAGTGGGAGAGAGAGAGAGGGGGGATGGGAATGTGCATAAGAGAGATAGAGTAGGGGATGGGAGAGAGTGTGAGAGTGTGAGAGAGAGGAGGTGACAGAGAGAGCTCTTATAGAATGGGGGAAGAGAGAGAGAGAGAGAGAGAGAGAGAGAGAGAGAGAGAGAGTAGGGGATGGGAGAGAGTGTGAGGGAGAGTATGGGATGGAAGAGAGAGAGTGAGATTAGGGTATGAGAGAGAGAAAGTAGAGAGGGAGAGAGAGTACTTGAGAGAGAGAGATAGTAGGTGGTGTGAGAGGGAGTGGGAGAGGGAGAGAGAGAGGGGTGGGAGTGTTTGTGAAAAATCTAGAGAGTAGGGGGTGGGGAGGAGAGAGAGAGGGGGGATGGGAGTGTGTGTGTTTGTGAAAGAGAGAGTAGGGGATGGGAGAGAGGAGAGAGAGAGAGTAGGGGATGGGGGAGAGAGAGTAGGCGGTGGGAGAGCGAGAGAGAGGGGGAATGGGAATGTGTGAGAGAGAGAGAGTAGGGGATGGGAGAGAGTGTGAGAGTGTGAGAGAGAGTAGGGATAGTAGAGAGAGCTCGTACAGGATGGGAGAGAGAGAGTGAGAGTAAGGGATGGGAGAGAGTGTGAGAGAAAGTAGGGGATGGGAGAGAGAGATAGAGTAAGGGATGGGAGAGAGAGAGTAGAGAGGGAGAGAGAGAACTTGAGAGAGAGAGAGATAGTAGGTGGTGGGAAAGGGAGTGGGAGAGGGAGACAGATAAGGGGATGGGAGTGTGTTTGATAGATCTAAAGAGTAAGGGATGGGAGAGAAGAGAGAGGGGGGATAAGAGTGTGTGTCTGTGGAAGAGAGAGTAGGGGATGGGAGAGAGTGTGAGAGTGTGAGAGCAAGTAGGGGGTGACAAAGAGAAAGTACGAGATGAGAGAGATAGAGTGAAAGGATAGGAGAGAGTGTGAGAGAGAGTAGGGGATGGGAGAGAGTGTGAGAAAGAGTTGGGGATGGGAGAGAGAGAGCAAGCGTAGGGGATGGGAGAGAGAGAACTTGAGATAGAGATAGTAGGCGATGGGAGAGGGAGTGGGAGAGGGAGAGAGAGGGGGGGATGGGAGTGTGTGAGAGAGATCTAGAGAGTAGGGGACAGGAGAGGAGAGATGGTGAGAGAGAGTAGGTGGTGGGAGAGGGAGAGAGAGTAGGTGGTGGGAGAGGGAGAGTGAGAGAGAGAGAGAGAGAGTAGGGGATGGGAGAGAGAGTAGCTTGAGAGAGCGAAGGGGGATGGGAGTGTGTGAGATAGAGAGAGTAGGGGATGGGAGAGGAGAGAGAGAGAGAGTAGGGTATGGGAGAGGATAGAGAGTGAGAGAGTAGGGGATCGGAGAGAGAGTAGGTGATGGGAGAGGGAGTAGGAGAGGGAGAGTGAGAGAGAGTAGGCAATGGGAGAGGGAGTAAGAGAGGGAGAGTGAGAGAGAGTGTAGGGGATGGGAGGGGAGAGAGAGAGTAGGGAGAGAGAGAGAGAGAGTAGGAGATGGGGGATAGTGGGAGAAGGAGAGATGTGTTTTGACATAATACATATGCACTATGTCAAATAACCCAAAAATGGTAAAAAACAAGTTGGGTCTCAGTTCATCCAATCTCTGCTTTTGGTCTGTTGTGCACTCTTTTTTTCTAACAAAAAAATGGGTTTCAACATAGAAAACACTATTTGAAGACTTTCTAAATATAGCAAAAACCAAATTCAATCATTAGATAAGCAATTTGAAGACTTTTTGAATATTCTTTGTATAGAAAAGGTTAGTGCAATCCTTTTAAATATTGTTTGTTGATATATGGATACAAATTTGATTATAATTTGACATGTTGTTTAATATATAGTGAATTCATTGAAATTTGTATGTTTGAATGAAATGTTATTTCAAAATGGTTAGAAATTTGACAAGTTGTTTGATATATATTGTGTATTCATTCAAATAATTGTAATTTCTATATGTATTTGAATGATTTGTAATTTACACATTGTAAGTAATTCAGATGTTTGAATAATTTGACATGTAGAAATCATCATCATGCCAAGGAAGAAACCAAAAACTCAAACAAATGAAGATAGGGAGAGAGATTTGGAAATTAAAAGAGATAAAATGAAACTACTACATGAACAAAGAAAATTTCAAAGCAATAATGAAGAATTGACTTTCGAAGAGGATCAAGAACCACTGATACAAAGAAGCAAAGAGGAAGAATTGGAAAGACAAAGAGAAAAAATGAGATTGTTATTCTCAAGAAGACAATTGAATTGTGAAGCTAAACCATCTTCCAATGTTCGAGTCATATCATCCTCTCATGTTGAAGAGACACTAATTTTTAGATCCGACAATGTACACACTTCATCATGTCATGTTGAAGACACAACATCAACACATCAAGTAGGTGATATTCCATCTTTTGCATCTTATTTCCAAGGCACATCATCTTCAGTTCAAGGTATGCAATACACTCAACCTTATGTTGATGTTCAAAATGTTGAGGGAATGAAAGAGATTATAAAACCTTCTAGAATTCATTTTAGAAGACTAAAATATTTAATTGATATTGATACTAACATTTTAAAATCAATACCTAACAAGATTAGCAAGCATACTTGTGAAAGAAAAGTTAATCATATGTGGAGATTTTTTTTGAAGAATTAATTATTACAGGTCAATGCCAATTATTTGTTGAAATGATGAGGAATTTAAAATTTAGGCCTCTCATGAAGATTCTTGGGCTGAGAATTATGGATGATTAAAATGAAAAAAGCATTGTAAAGAATTTAATGAGTGCTTATGACAAAGTGGGTTCTAAATCATGCACCAAAGATAGCAATATCACAAGATAAGTACTTACATTGACAATAGTAAGTATCCAAATGAAGAAAGCTCGACTCATGAGAAAGACAAGCAAAAAATTAAAAATTGGTAGAGGTACTCCAAGGAGAGCCATGCTAAGGCATGAGAGATTGGAAGATCCAACAAAAAATGAGTTATGGAAATTTAGCAATACACTACCACAAAAGGATAAAGAAATTAGTGAAGCTTTGAAATCATTGATCGAAGATTTTTGAAAAAATAACACACGTCTTTCCCCTAATCAAAGAGATGTTGTAAGAAGGAGGATTGGTAGCCAAAATCGCAACCCACATGCAAAACATTTTTTGGACTCAACTCGGACACAATTTTTTACAAAATTTATTGGTATGTATCCTCAAATTCAAATAATTAAAAAAATTTTTGAGTTGGGTAAACCTTTTTATGTGAAGATAAATCACACACGCACAACTTGTTGTTGTAGGATACATATTGAATTTTCTTACCATTTTGATTTTTTATGCATATGTGTGTTTTTGCATTCTAAGTTTGTTTTGCAGGAATGTGACATGAATGAGCCACCAAGATCTTCAAGAGAATTCATATCCAACATTTTATGTGAAATAAGGGACGGCCAACAATTTTGCAAGACATCATGCTTGGATGATGCATGCTTATTTTGTGGTTCTTTGCAACTTTTATCAACTTGTAAACATATGGATAGTACACATGCAATTGGAAATGAAATAGTAGATTACAAAAAATTTAAGATAGTGACATATGCTCTAAAAGATGGGAAATAGAGTAAAAGATGTGATTTAGTCATTGAAAGGATTCTAGTGTATGAGTTCATGAAGATTTTTCATGACAAGATTATTTACAAGTATGCAAGGCATACACATAGAGCTCGATGACTAGATTTGCAATTCAAGTTGTGCAAGGATACGTTTCCACTGGATACCATTGTTTTAGTTGTAGAATTTGCAGAGAACTACACACTACAACCACAAAATGAGGTGCAAGCAAAGTATTATACTTTTCAATAGGTTTCCATATTTGTTCACATAAAATTCAATATATTTTTCTACAAGTATAGAGGATGATAGGAAGATTTTGAGGGAGTACCATTTTTACATCAGTAATGATCGATCACATTCTATTGAGTTTGTACAGGGTTGTTTTTAACTATCTTATCGAAATTTGGCTAATAGGGGCATAACATATCATCCACACATTATTTGGTCAGACAATTGTGCATCTCAATTCAAGAATGCACAGATATTCTATTGGTTGAGTGGGATGCACAGGTTGTGTAGAATTCAATATATGTGGGATTTCATAGAGGCTGGTCATGGAAAGGGAGAGCACGATGGTGCAGGTTCATGCATCAAAAGAGTCTTAGATTGTGAAGAACTAAAGTACAAAGATGGAGCAATATTGACAAATGTAAAATCCATCATCCAGTGGTGTAATGCTACAATTGGTCCAGGTAAGGAAGGTGAGTCTATGGTTCGTAAATTTTTTTGGTTGATAGATAAAACTAACATTGCACCATATGAGGATTGTTGCATACTAATAGGATCCAGTGAGTTGCACTCTTTTAGAAGCTCTGATGCAAGTTCATGAAGTATCCACACATGAAAAAATGGCATGCTATTGTCCATCATGTGTAGAGGAAAATTGGGATGAGTGTGAGTCGACTGAATGGGTGGACAAATGGGATATATAGGTTTTGGACCCAATTGACACCTATCATCCCCCATAAGCACCAGAAATGGTAGAGATGGATTCATCTATTGACTTTGACTGCTTGTCCAATCTAGTGCAACTTGGTAATATATATATTTATATATCTTTGTAATTTCAATATGTAACTTTATAACTTTTACCTAAGTATTTTCTAAATTAATGACCGCATTTTGTACATTTGTCATTGTAGGCCATGTTTTTGTTGTTATTGTAGCTGAAGACAATGAAGAAGGGACAAATTATTATTTGTGTCATTTTGTCTAAGCCAAACAAAAATTGGATCACTCAGTTATAGATGGTAAAGGTTTAGAGTACCATGTTGGTGCAATGGTTGTAACCAATACATGGCTTAGATGATATTCTATGAAGAACCCTAACTTGTGGTTATTCGAAGATTGACAAACAAAGAGGAAGATTCTTCATTATTCAAACCTTTTTGTCACATCAAATGTCCACTTGATAAAATATGGTGGAAAACCACATAATAAGATTCTTTGGAAAGTTTGTGAGTTAGACCATGAGGCAATACTTGAGACATTAAAATGTAGAGCAGATCCAGTTGGCTCATTAGATTGAATAGGGAGAGAGGGAGAGAGAGAAATAGTGATCAATTGGATCCAAATACAATGTTGCAACCTTCCCCCAAGACTATCCACATAACAAGGTGGACCATATTGTTATGATGTGTAAGTGATGAGATAAGTTTAAATCATAGATTTTTTGTTTTGATTTGTTTAGAATCTAGATACATTATTTGAATTTATATTAGATTCTTTAATAGGACCCATTTTTAGATTAGTCATTTGAATAAGTAAAAGTTTGGAATTTTTTGTTTAGATCAAAATTTAATGAAAGAACATGAAAATTGTTAGAATGTGAATTCTTTGTGATGTAAAGTCATGATTGTGTTCATGTGACCAGAAACTCCAAACTAGTGAAAGCAAGGATACAATGGGAGAAGTTTCCAAGACTCATCAAGCCATTCAATAAGTTGCTTGATCATTGCTAGAAGCTCAAACAAATAATTCTTTGCATTTGGAACATTCTTATGAATAATAATATTATGACTAACATGCTTTTATCTTTAAAAAAAATCAAGAGGAATCTAGTGGTTCAAATTCTAAAAGCGAGTCTGCTAATAGAGGGACATTTAGGGGTAGAAGATCCAATGGCAGAGGAGGGTCTAGTGGAAGAGGGCCTAGTGTGTTCACTGGTAAGAGCTTTACTTGTAACCAAGTAGAGGATTAGTCCTTTACATGCCTTGAAAAGAAAAAACAAGGATATTACAGTTATTTGGTTTTGTTCCTTCTTACAATTTTTATTGCCTTATGTGTTTTGGGTTCAAATTTGAAAACTAGACACTCTCATGTATCCTTTCTTAAATTGTTGATGCAGTGTCGCAGAAAATAGTTCTTTTCAAATTAGTTTCTTTCTAGAGTTGATCAATATGAAATATAGTTAGTATACTCTAAAAAAACTAAGAGAACCTAGAAATGATTTATCCATGATCATCACGAGATGACCATCTCAAAAGTGTTTATTGAGCTCATTTTCCTAGCTACAAGACTAATATTTCCTTTTCCTTAAAAATATTGGATTTGAGTGTAGTTTCAATATTTGGTAGCTCATTACCAAGGTATTAAAATAAGGGTTGAACATCAAATTAAAGCCATTTTGTTATTTAAAAACTTCAAATATTAAAAAACAAATGGTATGATTACTTTTTTTATTAAAATTCAAATATTTAAATGCAATTTTTCATCATTTTGATTACTTCTTGGGGGATCTTTTTGAATCTTCTAAGTTGAGAAGCATTTCAAATGGATTGAGTAAGACCTAGCAGCAATTTCCAATTCCTTTTGAATGTTTTAAAACTTAATCAAAGTCACTATTTTGCACATCCACATAATAGTCATAGTTATCAATACTTTTACCTAATAGTTATATTGATCTCTTTAATGTAGAGGATCCATTTCATGGGATCAAGGGCCATGAGACCATGAAATGGCAATGATTAACCTTGTATTATATAAATCTAACATTTTATACATAGAGAAATGGATGGGAATGTGATCACAGTCTGAAATAGTGAAGAAATTAGCATAGAAATGGTGGTTAGGTACAACAACGGGAGTTCTAGCCATGTGAAAGCAGTATTTTGTGATTTGGATCATCTTATATGACCCATGTAAAGGTGTATGATCAAAAAATTTGATCTAGAAGTTTGGGGAAGGGTGATATTGGTGATAGCCTAGATTTGAGGGTTTGAAAGATGGTAATTTGGGATTTTGGGGTTCCAGTAGTTCTAGGACAGATTGCTTATGGAATTGGGGGTTTTATGCCATGAATGATGACTGTTAAAATTTATGAGGTCTAGAAGTCTATTATACTAGGAGTTTCTTTGTTAAATTAGCCATTTTCATGCTAAAAAATAGGGCATCAGTTAGAAATAGGGATGTTGGTCCAAAATTGATGCAAAGTGCAATAGTGGAAGGCTTAGTCCAAAGACAATGCTCTCAAATCACCAAGTATGTAATTATGACTCAAAAATGTTTTGAAAACCCTTTACTAACTACAAAACACCTATATCAACCTCAAGAACAACAATCCAATCCCTAAGCACACTTTTCCAACTTTCATGTAGGTTCCACCAACCTATTCACAAATAGGGCTACAAGGGCTAAAGGTGAGAAATTGCTGCATTTGACATTACTACACATCCAATACCTATTCTAAGGGTGGAAATAAGAATTGTTTGACAACCCCAAAAATATCCCAAAATATCAAATTCCAATCTATTCCAACACTCCACTAATCTGCCTAAGTACACAAACCTAAATGGGCCCCTTTAGGCTTGGTTTTTAAAGGAAGAATAATGAAATGGGTGCATAGACAAGAGATAAGTCTTTAGAACTCCAAGGGGTAATTATGAAACTTCTAATCCACCTTTTAATTGGTTACTTTCCTTCAAATACAACTCCAACAATCAAATTCCTTCAATTTTAGACCAAATACATACAAATATTTGGCCTAGGGCTTGCAAGAAAAATTAACTCCATTTGGTTTCTCAATTCCTAATTTTTGTATATGAAAGTAAACTCCAAGGGCTTACATTTTCATTTGTTTTTGTGCCATTTGAACTGTACAATCATGATCTATACGTCCATTTGTACAAAACCTTGCTAAACCTAGGGTTTATGGGCAATTTTGAAAGAAAATATTGTAACTTTTGATAGAGATCACCAATCAAGTTCAAACCAAGTGCATTGGATAGGGAACTCAACCAAGTTAATCCTTGGACCATTGAACCACCCTTCTCGATCCGTACAACACATGGGAAAATGAAAATGCAGCAGTTTTAAGCTTAAAAACCAATAAATTTGATTGAAATCAGAAAAAATCCGTACTTCAACCAACCTGTTCTACTAGGAAGGTTGGATCATACATTTATAAGCATGTTTGATCGATCAACTACCTAGGGTATAGTTATAATCAGTTCAAACTCCTTCATTAGCAATATGCAACATTTAAGCAAAAATTGCTTAGCAACTTTTGAAAGTTGCATAGCAACTTTTTATTGCATTTGCAATTTTTATTGAAATTGACTACCTAGGACCTCTAAACTATTCTATGACCCTTATTAACCTCATCTAAGGTGTTTCTACCTATTAGCTAATTACTTAATTCCCTATATGCCTTGGGGACTCATGGTTTATAGAATTACCAAATGAGGCTCAAGCTTTTACAAATGGGCTTATAACATCATGAAATTATTCCTAACACCCTAAAACCTTATTGTCTTGCTCATGAATCCTTTAGGAAGGTGGTGTAGTGTAGGATCCTTGTGGAATGCCCCATGATAACCTTGAGTGCCCTACACCAAAAATGACCATATGAAAGATTTTGATATGTTTTAGTAGAAATGTAATTATCCTATCAAGTGCTTTGGATAAAGTTTAA
Organism: Cupressus sempervirens; assembly: GCA_028749045.1. Taxonomy (NCBI): domain Eukaryota; kingdom Viridiplantae; phylum Streptophyta; class Pinopsida; order Cupressales; family Cupressaceae; genus Cupressus; species Cupressus sempervirens. The sequence goes on from CM053783.1 coordinate 357,813,770, forward strand.
GTTATTTAGACTTTTGTGTTGCTAGAGAGCTACTAATTTGTCAATTAGGTCTCTTAAGAAACCTTGGAAGAATTAGGCATTGAGAGTTGGGTCTAGCCAAGTGGATGGTTAAATCCAATTGAATACACATTATATAACTCATAAAAGTCTTATTTAACTCTTGGTTAAGGCCTTTGCATATTTGGAGTTATTTTGAGTCATATGGAGTTTGTAGGTGTTTTTGGCAACTTGGATAACTTTATTACTTGAAGAAGTTTGGAAGTGGAGTTAGTCTTATGGATCCAAAGGTGTGGAGTTCAATGGGTTAAGCCTTTTGAATGATTATCCTTTGATAAAAGATTGAGTGGGTTGGGTCATTGTTTTAGTTACACTTGAGGAGGATATAAGGGCATTATTTCAAAGCAAAGGGATAGTTAGTTGTTTCCACATAAAATCATTGGTTGACCACTAACCTTTGCATCACTTAAGGTTCCATCTCTACTTATAATTGAACAAACTATATCATTCACTCTCTACATAAACTCTACTAATTCTTCATTTGCAGGTCACCAAAGAAGAGGGCTAATAAAGTCGAAGCACCAGTGATAAAGGGTGAGACACCAAAATCATCTACAAAATGGTATTATCAATTCACATCCTCAATGTTTATTAGTGCTTTTTGTTCAAGTAACATTGTTTGTTAATCATCTTATGCCTGGGATTGCAGAGGATAACAATCATCAAAAAGTAAGAAGGAAAACAAGTCTCGATGTGATGATAATGGGGTAGTTATAGATATAGTTCTCTCTAAGGATAATGTTGTTTAGCTGATGTATAAGTTGAGAGAACCAAAATACTATTTAGGTCTACTGAAAACAAATGGAACTTTTTATGTTTTAGGATATAAAATGTTTATTTATGGATTTGACAAGAATTAAAAGTATAGAGACAATCAATTTAATCTTCCATAAAATGGTTCCTATGTTAACAACTTTTACTATATTTCTTGATTTTGTTCCAGCATTTAATATGATTGTAATATTGGTTTGTAACTAAAGGAGGAAAAAGAAAAAAGAGTAAACAAGTTGCATCTACAAACACACCTACAAATGGAAGTGGAAGAAAATCTAAGGGAGGTAAGGAAGTGAAAACTATAACAGATCTTGAGACCAAATAGGGATATCATCAGATACAGGTGCAAGGAGTTCAAATGATGAACCTTTGGTATGTAAACTCCAAAATACCATTTTTGGTTTTAAACTAAACTTGAGTATGCATTTGACTTATTTATCCTAAAAATGTAGAATGTGTGGAGATCATGTGCATGCACTGATTAGTAGACTTTGGGAGTCGGGCTTCACTTCAAAAATATATGAAGAACATGCATAGGTATTGGAAACTTCTTAGATTGCTTAACATACCCATCACCTTTAAATATAGTTTCTATAAAGACAATACAAGGCATTTCACAAGACATTGCCTCCCTAAGTGGCTCATGATGGAGGTTATAATGTTTTAGAATGTTAGGATTAGTTTCAAGTTGATATCAACCCATTTGTAAAGGCTTGAGACTCATTGGTGTTTCTATAAACCTTGAGTCCTTAAGACCTATATGGCATTTAGTATCTAGGGAAATAGGTAGAAATACCTTACATAAGGATAATTTAGGTCCTAGGGTCCTTAGGATAAACTAGTCTTTTTAATAGGATAAACTAGTCATTTTAATAGGTTAATAAGTCCATTTAAATGATTTGGTAAAGTTTCATCACTTAGTAATTTCAAAAATTCAAAAGTTAAAAAGTTATAAATTTGAATTTTCAAATTATAATGGTCATGGAAATTTAGGAGGGAATTAGTTTCTTTATTGTTTTAAGCCAAATTAAACCATCCAACCAATTTGGAGCAGTTGGGGTAGTTGATAGGAGTTTATTAAATGTTTAACAAATACATTGGACGGGTAGAGAATCCATGGTACGGACTGTTACAACAAATTGAATAAAAAATCTGATTTCTTGCAAAGTTAAAGGGTTTTTTGGTATGATTCAAAGTTCTTATTGATTGGATTGCCTTGGAAAAAATTTTGGTCATTCATATTTCATCTCTTCAAATTCTTTCATGTTCTAAAAACCCTACTACAGTCACTGTTAATCATTTTGGTATTGTTCAATTTTTGGAAAATTTGATTTTAAGACAGTTTTGTGTACATTTTGAACTATGAATGTAGAACTCTGATTCTAATATAATGGCATATTATTGATGTAAATAATATCTATTTAACATGTATAGTATCTTACTAATCTTGGAAATGCAAGTTTAATTAATTTATGTGGTGATCACCATAAAGAAGACTAAGAAACTAAATGAATTTGGGGGATAGGCTGAAGGTTATAGAGTTTTGGCCAAAAAGGGGCACTATTTTACGATGGAATGTGTATAGACATGTTTTATACAAGGTTTTTCAACCTTTATTTGTTGCGAAAAACTTTGGGAAGCATGACATTGAGGAAGCCCTAAATTTAAAGGTTATGAGGGCATAATTTGGGGCTTTGGCACCTAGAAAACTCTTGGAGTCAAATTGAATTCATATTACTTTTATTTGAATCTATTTATGATACTATGGAAATTTTTAGAGCCTAAGAGTTTGAATGTTTAGCACTTCCTTTGTAAATGCATGAGAATTAGGCCTTAAAAATCTGAGAATCAATGAAAATAGTCATATACCTTCCAAAGAAACCTACCACACCCTTTTGGTATGTTAAGGTAATCCATAAAGGATACTAAAATATATAATTTATTTTCCTAGTGTTTTGGAAAAAGTTGAAGAAAAAACCTTGTGAGTGTTGTTGCAGAGCTACAAGGCATGTTATTAGGCCTAGTTTGAGGAATATTGAAGTTTTGGTGTCTAAGCCATTGAAGAAAGTCTAAAACATATTCAAGTACCTTGGATTGCATATCTTAGGGCTATTGGATCACATCATAAGACTTGTTGGTGGATAATTTACCATTTCACTTATTGAAGGCACTTTTGGTCACTAGATTCAATTGTGCATTTGATTGAGTTTGTATTTGGAACTTGGATCCACCATATTCCCTTGTCACCTCTACATCATAGACCCCATCTTCTACCTCAAACCTAAAGCATGAAAGGGTGTTGGCATTAAGTTATTATTGCCATTAGTGACAACACTTATCTATATCTATATAGCCACCGAGCTTCACAGTTTACATCGAGCTTCATAGTTTACACTGAGCTTCACAGTTTACACTAAGCATCTCAATATCTACTGAGCAGTCAGACTATGTCATGGGAATCCAGTGTAAACTGAGTGATGAAATTCTAATGTTTACCGAGTGATGGAAGTGTAATGTTTACTGAGTGATGGAAGTGTAGTGTTTACCGAGTGAAAGCAAGGTAAATGAAGGATTCAATTTTTATCGAGTGATACCATATCTACCAAGTCTCCAATAGTTATCGAGTTCCAAGCTACATTGTGTGATTAGTATGGACTAAGCTTCTACTTATACCAAGTGCATGATGATGCTAAGTAATGCAGTAGATGCCAAGTATCAGAAGGTTACCAAGTCAGCTTGAAGAACCCGAGTTTTCTGTTGTTTGGCCAACTCAGTAATATTTTGTTCACTTGTGTTTTGGCCGACCTTGCAATTGTAATTATTGGAATGGTATATATGTAATGTATTATATCATTTACAATATATGAATAAGAGTATCAAGGAATGGAAATGTAAGATTTTGAGGTGAATAAATGTGAATCAACAGTAGAGCAAAATATTTAGCAAGGTCTACAAAGAGCAGTAAAGTTTCATCAATCACAAAAGGTGATCTATACTTTAAGGATCTAATTAGCAATCAATCTTGTAAGTAGATCCATTATTTCATCCTAATAGGTGAATCAGTTTTGTAAATCCTTTAATAGGGTAGACTTAATAGTCTTTGTATAAATCTCCTAACAGAGTGCATACTTTAGTGTATGTTTGTAAATCCTCTAATAAGGTGGACATAGCAGTCCTTTGTGCTCCTAACAAGCTAGATCACCAGAAGTGGTCAATGTAAGCCTTAGCAAGCTAACTTCATACTGCAGTAACAAAGTTTTGTGGGTATCATCCCCACCCCAGTTTTACTTTCTATTTGGAAGGTTTCTGGGTTGCCAAATCACTGTGTACATGTGTTATGAATGTTTGATCTCTCATATATGTAGTAGATTAGATGAATAAATGATGAATAGTATATATGGTTAAAGTGTTGAATTGTTTAAAGTTTTGAAGTTACTGATTCACCCCTCCCCTCTCAGTAACCTATCATGTCTTGAATATTTCCAACAATTGGTATAAGAGCTTTTGCGGTTCTCAGGATAAACAACTTGAGAAAAGATCAAGGATAATGGAGATATTCAAACTTGATAAAGCTATTGAAAATGAAAAGCTAGATCTAGAAATGGCCATGGCTCAACTCAAAGAAGCAAAGGAGCATCTTTCTCAATCCCTAAAGAGAAGAAAGGAACTTGAAAGACAAATGAATGATCATCAGTATGTTGAAGAAAATATTGAAGACCTTTTACCATCAAGTAGTTCAGATGAAGCTAATGAGGCAATCAAGGAACTCCTGGCAAAGAATGGCTCTCTGCAGGAAGAAGTAAGAAAGCTTAAAAGAGAACAAGAAATCCAATCAACTAGGCTATGTGAAGTTTTGGAATAGAGAAACAAGGCAACTAAAGACTTAGGGACAAGAAATAATCAATCCAATTAGCATGAAGATCTTGTGGATCAACTATCTAATGCAAATGAAGAAATTATGAATCCGAGATCTGAAAATGAAATCCTGAGGAATGATTTAATCACTAAAAGACAAATCAATGAAAGCTTACAAAATGACTTAAGATCTGAAAGACAAATCAATGAAATTTTGGAAAATGACCTAAATGCTGAAAAACAAATCAATGAGAAAATGATGAAATCTCAAGCAGACATGACTCAATTAAATCAACAAAGTGAGAAAAATCTTCATAGACAAAAAGGTAAAGCTGGACTTGGTTATAAGGAAGAAGGTGAAACCTCCAAACAAGGTGCCCAAAGGAATGCAAGACCTACTTGAAATCACTGCGGTAAGTGAGGTCACACATCAAACAAGTGTTTAAGTAATGAAAAAGGTTAATTCAATGGCAAATGCTACAATTGTAGTCAGCATGGTCATAAAGCCAATGAATGCAAGGAGAAATCAAAATTTGAAGGAAATTGTCACAAATGCAAGAAGCATGGTCACAAGGCATTCCAATGCAAATCCAAATCATTCAATCCAGCTGAACAACTTGTTAAAGCAATATTTGGATGGGACTACAATACCTGGTGCAAATGTCATTATTGTGGAGAATATGGACATATTGGTATAAACTATGCAAGACATCACCTAAGGAAGAAGGACACTACTGTAAGGTGTTATACATGTATAGAACTCGGCCATATAGCTAAAAATTGCATGAACATAGGAAGAGTTGAAGATGAAAAGAAAGTTAAAGCTGAAAACATCTAGAAGTAGATGAGGCAACTGTGGATTCCTAAATCGACCAAGCAAGATAATTCAAATGATGGCAATGTCACTCAAGAAGTGGGTGACTCCACCATCTCCAATTAGATCCATAAAAAAAGGATATGGAACTACATCTTCTCATGATATCTCAAGCAGTTCCAAAATAAAAGAAAGAAAAATGATAAAATTAGTATTCTAGATACACAAGGATCATAGAAAGTGTATCTTTCACCGAGATGCATCCACCAAGGAAAGTCGGTTGAAGACCTTATCGAGATAGGTCGGGAGTAACAAAAGTTTTGTTCGATCACTAAGTTGTAAGCATCTATTGAGCAAGTGAATAATAGCCTGTCAAGCACTATGTCATCTTAGCTACCTTCATACCAAGCATTTATGGCAAAAATTTTCTCAAAAGGGCAGAATTTGATTTCATTCCTCACTATGATTATAGAGCTAAGAAATCTCTAGCAATTCCAAAGGAAATTCCAAGTGATTTCAAGCAATTTTTAAGTGGAGAATTTATTCAAAATTTTCTTACACCTACTGAGTAGCGATGGTATCCGGGAGTAGCAATAGCACCAAGAAAAAATGAGGTTCAGAAATGCTAGTTAAAGGTGTGGAGTGGAAGGCACCAAATTTCAAGCTAGTTCCAGCAATTGTAGAATCACTTGACCCCAATGGAGCTCAATCACAAACTTCACCTAAGGTACTTCTCATAAATGACATTTGTACACATTTCAAATTTTCTATTCAAGAGATTGGAAACCTAGAGATGGACAATGCCCTAGGAGAAATGAGTGTTGATGGCTCTCTGAAACTTGAGCATAAGCATCTAGAGACCAAAGGGTTAACCTATATCTCACATATGCCAAGAAGTTTCCAAATTAAGTGGATCAGGTACATACTTAGTCATGTTTAGAATGAGCAACTATGGTTAGAGAAGCCAATGTTAATCACCAAGAAGATGATTCACAAGATTATCGGTCTCCCCATGCTAAGTAAAGCAAAAACCACTAAAACCCTAGGTCGAGAGGAGTTACAGAAGCAAACCCTAGCTGAATGGTATGGTAGAGGTTTGAAGGTCAGCATTGTATCTGATGTTGAATTAAGGTTTGGAATTCACGTCATTTCCCACAAAATTTATAGCTCTATTCATTTGAACAGTGTGCCTAGTGAGCCTATTGGTTTGGCATTCAAAATTGTGAAGAAAAATCTTGAATTTGACCTATCAAAATTGTTGTTGAAACAATTGAACAAGAATACGGACAGCATAAGGACTTCGAAGAATAATCCTTGCAAATTTGGTTCTCTGTTAATTTTTTTATTTTTCTATGTTCAAAAATTATTTGCATCCAAAGGAACAATTGCATGGAGAAAAGATGTTCCAATTCTATATTAGATTAATGAGTTTATTGCTGACATGGGTGAAAACTTTGAAAAAGTTATGGATAACTATTTTGAAGATTTCAAGGAAAGAATAAACAACAAGTTTTGAATTCTACCCAAACTAGTTGAAGATTACAAGGATGATGTATGCTTCATGGTTGACTGTGATAAGGTATACATTCAGGCAGTTAGACCCCGAGTTGCATGGGTGAAACCTATTCCTTATGAGGTTAATATTGATGAAGCCAGGGACATTATTGAAGCACTGACAAATGAACCTGTAGATCCTAAGCTTCCTACATTTGGCACTTATGATAAAGCCAAGACTAGAATTGAGCTTGAAATCAAGCTACCCCAGGCTATAAGCAAAGGCAAGAGGAAGATAACTAAATTGAAAATTGCAACCGGCCCTCTTATGCTTACTGAAGGTAAAGGAGAGGACGAGGATGAAGAAGAAGAAGAAAAAGAAGAAGAAGGTGAAGAACTTGAATATGAAAAAGAAGAAGCCTACTGTAGTATTCTCTAGAAAAAATAGAAAAGGCAAGCAGGAACCTATTCTTGTCAGGCCTCCACTCACATTTGAGGAAAGGCTAAAACAATTGGAAGAGGGAGCTGGCATCACAAATTTTAAGGCATTGAAATTTGAAACAAGGACTGATGTAGAGAAAATGTAGATTGAGGAATTGGTACTCAATAAGATGGGAAAATGGAAATACTCCCCAAACCAGCTTGCCCCTCAAATCTCCAAAGAGCTATTGGATAGATTGCAACCAAGACGGGAGTCAACCACCCAAATGGCCAAAGACATATATGAGCAATCCTTGAGGAATCTTCTACCAAGTCTTACTGAAGTGAAAATAAAGGCAACAATGAAGAACCATGAAGGTAAAATGATGATTAGATTTCACACATGTTTGATTTTAATTAAGGACATTGAGCATGTTATAAGTAATGGAAAAAAACATGTGGAAGAACATCTATCATCTGCAAAAGCCCAGTAATGATCCCGTTGAAATCAAGGATGATGACAACAATGACAGTGATGATTTTGATAGCACTCCATCCTTCACAGTTACTCCAAGAGAGTTGCATGCACTAATGGAAGAAAGAGAGGAAAAAGACGAGGAGGGAGAAGCACATGAGGAAGAAAAATATGAAGAAGATCCAGTAAAAATTGCAGCAAAAGTTATTGCATCCCTTCCTCACTCTCCACCAAAGATTGTTACATATACTTTAGAGATAGCTTCTGCAAGTGAGATTGTGAGCACAACAATCACATCAATTTCTCAATCCTCACCAACTGCCTCCTAGCTCTAGGTATCTGAAACAGAGGTGCCAAGCACTTCATCTACTAAGTTGTCTATCACCTCTTCAGCCACCGAGTCAGCCTCTTTAACTCCTTCATCAACAATGAGTGTACCAGTAAGTTCCACAATTTTTTTTTCATCAATTCCAGTAAGTTCTACAATTTTGTTTCCACTAGCATCATCTATATCCACTTTGATTCTAATTAGTTCAGATACTACTATGGGTACTCTACCGAGTAAGACACCAATTTTGGGAAGTGTTTTAGTTTTTGATTCAGTTAATACTTCTATTGGCATTCAATCATCGAGTCCTATCCCAATTTTCATAGCTAGCCCTTCTATCTCCACTATTATGTATGTTCCTAAGGTCAAACTAGTCATCACAAAAGTCAAACAAAAGCATCCATTAAAACTTCTAATCACTGGAAAGGAAATTGGAGAAGATATTGACTTAGGCATAGAAATAGTGATTCTAAAGATTGACTATGACAATGCTACCATTGAAGAGATGAGGTTAGCTAGTCAACTCATAGAGATGAAAGCTACATAGAAAAAGTTAAGATCAGAAAGGGAAGGGATAAGGAATACAGAATAATTGAGAATGCCAAAGATACAATTACAGATGCTATAGGTGTTGAAGTAGATTCTACATAACATATTTTGATTCAGTTAGAAGAGGCAGCATGGAAATTTAATGAAGATTCTTTCGAACAAGAGAAACTTATTGAGAAAGATGAAAAGAAATTTGATAATAATGTGCTAGAACATATTGCTCAAAAGATAGCAATCAAGCAAGTTGAATTGTCAACATTTTTGAGAAATTTTGAGAATTCTTTTAATAATGTAGCATCATTGTTTGCCAAACTTTCTGATGTTTCTAGTTTTACCAAAGAAATAAAGGATAAGTTAAATAAGATTAACATTGATATGAAATCAAGTGCATCCAAGCTAAAGGTGGACTCCTCCTCCACAACCTCCCATCACACCAAAATCAGATATTTGGTAGATATTTAGGCAGAACTATTGAGAGAGGAAGCAAGGATCTAGTCTACACTCATAGACATCCAACACATGATCCTTCCTATCATGGACACAATGCAGAAACATATTACTCATTGCAAAACATTGGTCCAAGATTAGAACTTCTCAGTGGCTAATCACTTGATCCAATTATCAGCAAAAGTTCAAATTGCTCTCTCCACCTATCAAATTTTGCAGTAGACTTGGGATAGTTCTTTTGCAACCATCCTTAAGGTACATCAAGAATTTCTATCTCACTTTGGTGTAGTCATATAAATTGTATATATGTAGCCTTTAGCATTATTGTCAAAAAGGGGGAGAGATCCAGAATAATAAGTGAGGAGAGTTATCACTATAAGTGATATGGGGAGTTAGCACTCATTAGAGTTAGCATGTGTACATAAGTATCTTTGTATATACATTATAAGTCATCAAGAAGGTATATAGAAATGTATATGCAGGAGTTCTACAAAGATCAATTTTGAAAAAGAAAAATTTAGTGAGTCAAGTTATGTACATATGTTTTGGCTCATAAGTGTTTTGTCACTAATGCCAAAGGGGGAGATTGTTGGCATTAAGTTATTATTGCCATTAGTGAAAACACTTATCTATATCAGTATAGCCACCGACCTTCATAGTTTACACCAAGCTTCACAGTTTACACCGAGCTTCACAGTTTACATCAAGCATCTTAGTATCTACTGAGTAGTCAGACTGTGTCATGGGAATCTAGTGTAAACTGAGTGATGAAAGTCTAATGTTTACCGAGTGATGGAAGAGTAATGTTTACCGAGTGATGGAAGTGTAGTGTTTACTGAGTGAAAGTAAGGTAAATGAAGGACTCAGTTTTTACCAAGTGATACCATATCTACTGAGTCTCCAATGGTTACTGAGTTCCAAGCTACGTTGTGTGATTAGTATGGACTAAGCTTCTACTTCTACCGAGTGTATGAAAATTCTGAGTAATGTAGTGGATGCCGAGTATCAGAAGGTTACCAAGTCAGCTTGAAGAACTTGAGCTTTCTACTATTTGGCCAACTCAGTAATATTTTGTTCACTTGTGTTTTGGCCGACCTTGCAATTGTAATTGTTGGAATGGTATATATGTAATGTATTATATCATTTATAATATATGAATAAGAGTATCAAGGAATGGACATGTAATATTTTGAGGTGAATAAATGTGAATTAGCAGCAGAGCAAAATATTTAGTAAGGTCTACAAGGAGCAGTAAAGTTTCATCAGTCATAAGAGGTGATCTATACTTTAAGGGTCTAATTAGTAATCAAGCTTGTAAGTAGATCCACTTTTTCATCCTAACAGGTGAATCAGTTTTGTAAATCCTTTAATAGGTTAGACTTAACCGTCTTTGTATAAATCTCCTAACAGAGTTCATACTTCAGTGTATGTTTGTGAATCCTCTAACAAGGTGGACCTAGCAGTCCTTTGTGCTCCTAATAGGGCAGATCACCAGAAGTGGTCAATGTAAGCCTTAACAGGCTAACTTCATACTAAAATAATGAAGTTTTGTGGGTATCATTCCCACCCTAGTTTTACTTTCTATTTGGAAGGTTTCTGGGTTACCAAATCACTATGTACATGTGTTATGAATGTTAGATCTCTCATATATCCAGTAGATTAGATGAATAAATGGTGAATAGTATATATGGTTAAAGTGCTGAATTGTTTAAAATTTTGAAGTTACTGATTCACCCCTCCCCTCTCAGTAACCTATCATATCTTGAACAATTCCAAAAAGGGAAGCATTAAATTGTCAGATTTGTAATACAATGCCAAGAATGGGCAAACTTAGGCCGAAATGGCACACATGAGGTTTAAGGAGTTAAAAGTCATTGAATGTTAATGTCATAGTCAAATGTAATGTATTTGGTTCATCAAAGTCATAGTATTTGGTTCATCAAAGTATTTAGATTAGTATATAAATTTTGAGTTGTCAGGTTTTCAACTTGACAACATTTTCATATGCTAAGTTAGTACACTATTGCAGATAGTTACAAATAGTTAAGAAGTTGTTGTTGGGTTTGTGGGAGAAGATGGGGTCTATTTAGAAGTTTTTCCAAGTGATTAGAAGGGAGAAGGGCTCCGACTATATAGGATTAGAATGTACATTTAAAAATAATTTAAGTGGTTGAAGGGCTCCCACGAAGAAGTTTCTCTTTTTGCGTAAAAGTTGCAAAAGTTTCCAATGACAACTTTGCAAGAAATGAGCAATTTTTGCAATTTTGCAAATTTGTTTACCCAAAATTTCTCTACTTGATACTAAACTTTCCAAAAGGCCTAATATGGATCCAAGACACCTAATAATGAATATAAAACAATTGATTACCTTATTTGGCCCTCAAAACCCAAAAATGCTCTATTGAGCCAAATGAGCGATTTTGAGCAATTAGGAGCAATATTGCATTGTGGGGCTCTTCTAACCTATCTAACCTCACATTATGACTAAGTTGATCCTATTATTACTCTAGTGATGTGGCTAGCATCATTACAAGCCAAAAACACCAAAGAAGTCCTAGGTCTATCCTTTAGCCTACAATGGAAGCCAACAAAATAAGCCAAATCTCACACAACCTTCAAATTTGCTCCAAGGGTTGAACTAATGTTATCTTCCACTCTCACAAATGTATCTCCCTCCTAGGAATCACCAAGGAAAGTTTCAAGTCTCACCACTCCAAGCAAGACACAAAGCTAATATGAACCCAACTTGAGCAAATAGAGCCAACTCCCTCAAAATGGGCAAAATAGGGATTTTCTTGTTCTAGGCTTTACAAATTCTAGAAAAGGCTTGGAAAAACTTATAATCAACCTAAATAAGGTAAATACACTATTGGTTTCACTCCCAACAACCCTCAATCAGATTTGCAAGATTAGGCCTTGAAGCCTCTTAGGTCTCCTAATGTTGATTTTGACCAATAACTCTAAAACTCACCAAAGGACCCAAGGAATAAATTATAGATTTAAGCACCCTTTTCCTAGTTCTTACTAACTCCAAAGTTGCAAGGACCAACTCCACTCCAACATATCGTAACCACAACCAAGTAAAAAGACCTAATTAGCTACTTTAGGCTTGGTTTTCAAGGCAGGTGGTCAAAATGGGTGCATGGAATCAAGTCTCCACTTTTAGGTTGTTCTTTAGGCTAAAACAAGGGCACTTTGTTCAAACATCAAGTCCTCAAACCCTTTCCATCACTCTGGCCACTCAAATTTCTCCAAAACAAAGGTCAAATACAAAGGAATATTTGACCTAAGGCCCGTCCCCAAAAATCACCAACACAACTTCCTGCTCTCAAACTACCAAAATCTAATATAGTACATCCCTAACTTACTCCATACTAGGGAAGAAGGAAATCTACTAGTAGGAACTCAAGTTAGGGTCATTTTTATGACCAAACCCTAAAATTAAGGGTTTCATAGACCAACACCCTAAATTTTTTTAATACTTTTGCAAGGTAAATGATGAAAACTCCAAACCAACACCAAAATCCTCTAAAAAGATAGCTTCAACTTCTCAAAGTCCAAAGATCATCTTGCAGAGCTTATTTTTCGTGCTGTATGAAAAAAAAAACTAGTAAATTACATAGGAAATCAGCAATTTTTATTGCTTTTGGGAGAAAAATACAATTGAATCTTCACACCCTCGCCATCCTTAAATTCTCTAAGCCTAAATAGGCCATTTCCAACAGGTTTAACCACCCCTTGATAGTTTTGAACCGTTGCAAGTTACATTTCAAAATGTTGTCAACAACTTTTTAGCAATTTTGCGCTTATGACATGTTTTATTGCAAGAATGTTTGCAAATAGACTTTACTCACTTGTAGGAACCTTATTAATGTTCTAAACACCTAAACATACCTAGAAAACATAAAAATAACAAAAAATCCACTTATAGGACCAATTGATGCCCAAGGCTTATAGTTGTACTATGGGGTCTTGTGTCCATTACAAGGTGGATGGGTCATAGGGAGATCCTTATTACATCATGAAAAGAAAGAGGGTTAGGTTCTCTGCACCATGGTGAAAAGTTGGATCATGGTAGATAGGCATGCATGCATGGAGATCATGTGCACATACTGATTAGTCAAAATGGGCAAAATGAGGATTTTGTTGTTCTAGGATTTTCCACCACTAGCAAGGGCTTGGGACAACTTAGTCTCAACATAAATAAGGTAAACCAACCACTGGCTGTACTCCCAACAACCCACAACTCAACTTGTACTTTTAGACCTAGTAGCTTATTGGGTCTCCTAAAATTGATTTTTACCAATAACTCTAAAAATCATCAAAGGACCTGGGGAATGAAATGCTAATTCAAGTACCCTTTTCCAAGCTCTAACAAACTCCAAAGTTTTAGAGACCAACTCCACTCTAGCATATACCAACCAACACCAAGTATTTATGCCTAATTAGCCACTTTAGGCTTGGTTTTCAAGGCAAATGGTCAAGAATAAGTGCATGAAATCAAATCTAGTATGGTTGGATAGCTTTTTGAATCTTCTTTCTGTTGCACTTGGAATGAAGTTCTAATTCAGTCTACAACTCAAGATCTTCTCATTTTACTAACTGTTGTCCCCATTTTGTGCCATTACCTAGGGTTTCATCTATTTTCCCTCATATCTTGAGATTCCACCATGGGAAATTAACAAACCTTGGTGAAATTTGAGTTACAACAATGTGTTTTATGTTCCTTTTGGTTTTAGGTTAAAAGAATGAGGCTGGAGAGAAAAACTTGATGCCCTAGGCATGCATGATCCATGTGCATGCTAGAAATTCATAGCAACATCTTCCATAACTTGCTACAAACAAGGTTTTGAAGCTTGAAAATTGGTATGTGATCATCTTACATGATCCCCCTCATGTTACAATTTTTGGATTAAATTTTTTCTCAAGAGGTAGGATACTTCCTTTGTTAATGGATGCATAATTGCCTACATTCCTAAGTGAGCCTTAAAAAAATCAGTTGATGCATACTTCTCTTCAGATCCCAAGGCTTAAGTATGTTGTGTAAAACCCAAAAGGGTTTCCAAATCAATGATTTTTTTCTCTGGGTTGTAAGGAGATGTTTGTGATTTTCTATGTTCAAGGCTACAAGCCTAATCTTGAGTTTGTGAAGCAACTAACCAATGAAAGTTGCATAGTTTGAATCTAATGTTGGATTCATGTTAGTTTGGACCTAAATAGATCGTTTCTATGCTTGGAAGTCACCCCTTGTCCTTATTTATATTTGTAGGTTTTTGTGTCAAATAAACTTTGTGATGCCTGTAAGAGCAACTAGTGATTAGTTGTTTTTGTGATAGGTTTTCCTTGCGATTGGGAATTCCTAGGAGTGGTTGGGTTGTGATAACCATAACATCTTATCAAGCACTAATGATAGGTGTTTTGGGGCTGATTGGATTAACAATGACACTCATTGTTCTTTAACTTTCAGTGAAGAGGATTCTAGGAACCTTGTCCATTCCCACTACCCGTTCCATTGCATCAAAGTGGTATCAGAGCCATGTCTCTTACTAAAGAGGAAGAAATACCTTTAAGGAGGAGAAATCTAAGGTTGTAGACCTTGATCTATTTGTGATGATATAAAAAGAGAAAAAATGCATAAAATGTTTTCCTCTTACATTTTTCTCCACATCTTTCCATAACATCAAGAAAATAAATTGAATATTAGGATACCCATTTTTCTCCTCTTTAACATATCAAAAGATGAGATATGGTTGTTTTGGACCAAGTCTCTACTGTTACACTATGGTCCACTTTTTAGGCATAAAAATGAGCAATATAGGTGATTTTTCAAGGAAATAAAGATTTTAATATTTCTTAGAAGGTTATAAAGTTCCTTAAGGCCATTAGGTTAAGTTTTAGGCATCTAGGAGTTAAGATGTCAAAAATTGCAAAAAATTGCAAAAGTTGTCAAAGCAAAATTCTAAAATTGCTAACAACTTTGCAGGAGATTGAGAATTAGTGAAGGGTTGAGCATTTGAAAATAAGTTATTTTTCTATTTTTGAACATTTTCCAATTCATAGAATTGGAATCAAGTGAAAAAATGTAAAAATTGCACTTTTTGTGCAAAGTTGCATTATTGAAAGTTGTAAAAGTTGCTCAAAATTGCAACTTAGTGGAAAAAAGGTTGTGGGATCAAAGTGTCTATTCCGTTAGCTCTGGGTGGCTAGGTAAACCCTACCCCCAACCTCATCCCATCCTATTTAGTGATCGAACGTTCTTGGGCACGCTGAACCGAAACATCCCTAAGGGTCACTAAATGCCATAGGGTTGTGATCTTTGACGGGGCATATCTCAAAGCTCATGCAAGGTATGGATGCGATTCTAATTCTTATAGAACCATGTTGGGGAGACCTACAATAACCTCTCTCACTTTTTGGAGATCATACTCCATTTTGATTTTGCGATGCCATCTCGGGTGATGTTGAAACTTATAGTGTTGGCTAGTACAAAGTTGCCAACTACCAAATCTCTTTCACCTTTCGTCGTGGGATTGAACTGTCTTCTTTGTTAGCTCTGGGTGGCTAGGTAAACCCTATCCCCAACCTCTTCCCATCCTATTTTACGCTCAAACATTCTCGGGTACGCTGAATTGAAACGTCCCTAAGGCTCACTAAATGCCATAGGGCTGCAATCTTTGATGGGGCATATCTCAGAGCTTGTGGGAGGTATGGATGCAATTCTAGTTCCTATAGGATCATGTTGCAAAGACCTAAAATAACCTCTCTCACTTTTTAGAGATCATACTCCATTTTGATTTTGCGATGTTATCTCGGGTGATGCTGAAACTTGTAGTGTTGGCCAGTACAAAGTTGCCAACTACCAAATCTCTCTCACCTTTCATCGTGGGATCGAACTATCTACTCTATTAGCTCTGGGTGGTCGAGTAAACCCTATCCCCAACCTTGTCTCATCCCATTTAGTGCTTGAATGTTCTCGAGTACGCTGAACTAGAACATCCCTAAGGGTCACTAAATGCCATAGGGCTGTGATCTTTGATGGGGCATATCTCAGAGTTTGTGTGAGGTATGGATGCAATTCTAGTTCATATAGGATCATGTTGTGGAGACCTACTATAACCACTCTCACTTTTTGGAGATCATACTCTATTTTGATTTTGCGATGCCATCTCGGGTGATGCTAAAACTTGTAGTGTTGGCCAGTACAAAGTTGCCAACTACCAAATCTCTCTCACCTTTCATTGTGGGATCAAATTGTCTGCTTCGTTAGCTCTGGGTGGCTAGGTAAACCCTATCACCAACCTTGTCCCATCTTGTTCAACGCTTCAACGTTCTCAATCACACCAAACTAAAACATCCCTAAGGGTCACTAAATGCCATAGGAAAATGATCTTTGATGGGGCATATCTCAAAGCTCGTGTAAGGTACGGATACGATTCTAGTTCCTATAGGACTGTGTTGTAGAGACCTACAATAACCTCTCTCACATTTTGGAGATCTTACTCTGTTTTAATTTTATGATGTCATCTCAGGTGATGTTGAAACTTGTAATGTTGGCTAGTAAAAAGTTACCAATTTCCAAATCTCTCTCACCTTTCCTCCTAGGATCAAATTGTCTGTTATGTTAGCTCCGAGTGGCTAGGTAAACACTAGCCTCAACCTCTTCCTTTCTCATTGAGTGCTCAAACATTCTCAGGCATTTCGAACTAAAACATCCCAAACAAAGATAATGACACATTAAGGGGATTACAAGAGTTCATAAGTTTCTATTTATCTCCACCACATTGTAAATATCATGGAGAAAATATGGTGCGATGTGTAGAAAGATAAGATTATAAAGGGCTCATAACTTTTCCTCTATGTCATAACTCACAATCTTAAGGGTTTATTAGAGATAGGTTTAATATGGAACATATTCTAATGTGCCATAGGTTTATAAGATTGTGTGAAAACTATCAAAGGAATGATAGAGATCACTATTTTGCATCATCATGAGGGTTTACGAAGGAATAATTAATGCATCACTATTTTGCATCACTATAGAGACAACGTTAATGATAATCAATGCATAAGGTAAGGGCATTACGAAGGAATGAGATCAAAGGAAAATATTCAAGGCAACAATAGTGAGTGTGATGAATAAATTTTTAAACCTTTGTAGTAGTTAGATCTTTGCTTCATTAATGTTTCATTAAATGTTGAGAATCCTATTAAGTATACCCTATTTTTCAAAGTGCTAAGATCAACATAAGTGTAGCATTAAAAATATTCATCCAATTTTGGGGTGGAAGTTGGGGAATTTTGTGGGAGCGTGTTTGTCCAATTCTCATAAAAAATGTGTTGTCATCTTTTCCACTCACATTAGGGCTAAAGGTGGGTTGTATTTAGCATAGGTGAAATGCCAAGATAGTCTAGATTCAAAGAACTAGGAACTAGTTGCATCATAATTGTCTCAACATGATGCCATAAAAGTATTCCTCTTCAAAGTTCTTCTCATCCTTAATTGCAACAAGTCTGAGTCCACAAGTTGCTATGGGATGGATCATATTGTTGTTTTTGGGATAATATTTTGATATGCCCAAACATAATGAATGAATGATAATAGCTCTTTGCATTTAGATAGGGAATTAGAAGCTAAATTTCTCTATCTTGCCTTTAAGGAGTTCAAAATTGATTTCATTTGTTTCTATTGATTTTGTAGCACATTTGAATTGTGGTTAACTTTTTCCAAGGTAATTCTTACCATTTGGAAACACATATAAATACTTTAGAATTATTAAAAAAATGATAAAAAACTATTGATGACTAGACCTACCATATAAATTTTATATATTAGTTTGTTAACAACAAGGAATTATTTTCTTTAATGTTTCATCCTAAGAAGTTTTTTTAGAAATCACATTTGTTGAATTGATTGCTTTATTATTTGTTTCACTGACAATAATGTACAAAAAGTTAGTATCAATACTAAATAGAATAAAACTAAAACAAATACTTGTGTGTAATTTCAATCATTTTATAATCATAAGAAACTGTTACTTATATATATTTAGTTGGTCAAATTTACTTGGATTGGTTAATGGATTCATGTTGAGCTTCCAATTGTTGACTAATAGCCATTAAATGATACCAAGCTAGTTAAAAGTTTGTTGGAGATACTTTTGGAGGGCTTTATTACATTACTAACACTCCCATCCCCAACTCATAAATAAGGAAAAATATGGAAAAGATGACATGATCTTTGGTTGAAGTAAAATCTCAAGATGTGATGCACTTAATGAGCCATAAGAAACCTACGTGTACATTCCCCAACTTATAACGAATGGTTTAATATAAAGGCTCCACACGTTGGCCCAAAAATGGAAGCCAAGGATGTAACCATGCATGTATTGGCACAGTGTCCCTACAAGGATCCTAAGTATCTACTGTTGTTATTAATTTGGGAGTCACTATATGATCCAGAATGTTATGAAGTACTAAAGCATATAGTAACTTCTCCTATGTCTCTAGAAAATGTAGCATATGTTCAAGGTCCCTTGGCTTCTAGGAATTTGTAATAGCTATTCTCAGTACTATAAGATTAACTTCAATGAAGAGTTGAGTGTAAAGAGTTGAAGAAGCAAGTTCTGCTTTTGTGTAAATGCCAAAATCATGAGGCTCGTTCCCTTGCATAAGCCTTTGCCACAATGACATTACCTCTAAACCATGCAAAGGATGTTGAAGTGGTTCCCAACCTTGAAACACTCTTATAAACAATGCTAGACCTAAACATTATGCATAATAGAGAACATC
Organism: Cupressus sempervirens; assembly: GCA_028749045.1. Lineage (NCBI taxonomy): Eukaryota > Viridiplantae > Streptophyta > Pinopsida > Cupressales > Cupressaceae > Cupressus > Cupressus sempervirens. Next base: position 357,832,772 of record CM053783.1, read on the forward strand.
TTATCTAGTGTAGTACAAGATTGAGTAATTCTACCTCTAAAATTCTATCTTCTATAAGGTACAACATTGACCAATTGTGCATATAAGGAAATATATGCATTGGAATACATGTCAGTGCCCATTACAATTGGTATTCCATGATGGCAGATCTAACATATGGAATTAATGAAACCTTGAGAATCCTATTAGGCTCTACATCATAACTAAACCTTGAGAATCCCATTAGGCTCTACATCATAACTAAACCTTGGAATTAATGTAATGTATTGTTTTCAGTTTTAGATTTATTATATGTTTGTAATAATAATTTATGATAAATGTTTAGATGCATAACATAGAAGGCAAGCTTTAAACATAAACAAGAAGATCATAAATCAATATGACAATGACATAAATTGCAAATGATAAATTTTTGGCTTTAACATTGATAAATTTTATTGCTGATCAATATTGCATCAAAAATTCAAACAGATTAGGTATTGAATTAAGCTTGATAAACAAATGAAAGAGAAGGAAAACTTTAAACATGAACAAGATCATAAATCATATGACAATGACATATTGGATATTATAAACTTATGCTTGAATAGTGATAAAGTTAATTGTTAATCAATATTCTATCAAATTTTTGAACTAATTAGGTATTGAATTTAATGTCATACATGAACAAACATATAATATAAAATGATAACCAATAATGTCATGTACATTAACAAATGCATAATATATTATGATAACCAATAATGTCGTACATGAACAAACATATCATCTATTAACCAATAATGTCATAAGTCTAATAATGTCATGCATGAAATAAATGTCATACATTAAATATAAAATGTCATTTATACATCAAATGTATATCGAATATGTCCACTGACATAAAATCCAACATATATGTTCGTTGATGCTTGTACATGTACATGTCTATCAACTATATCTTCTCCTTCCCATGAGGGGAAGGAAAAAAATCTCTAGAGACCTTCGGTTGTCGTGTGGAGGGAGACGGTGACGATGATGGGGTCTTCCTCACACACTCACTTGTCCTCTTGTTGAGGCTCTTCTCTAACTCGAGTTGATACAAACAATGTAGATATGAATCAATAATTATTATACATTGAAATCAAATATATGTACACACAAAATTAATTATTTTCTTACCATCGTCATATAGTTGCTCTGCAAGTCCACCTCGAAGGCTCGTGGACGATCAGGTGTGACAAGACCCTACAACAATTGAATCAATATAATCACTTATAAATAACATTAGAAATTTCGATACTAACTATTACAAACAACAACTAAAACCAAGAAAATTCTTTCATACCTTAGTCAATGGCTATGAACTAGCCATAGTTGTAGCCACTCTACGATTGATGAACTGCCAAAGATGAGGAGGAGTCTCCGATGTCAAGAGCTGCATGTCATACAATACACATTAAATGTAACATGAAACATGAAACAAATATAATCAAATGAATTAAAATAACATGAAACAAATGTACCTCTACAAAGCTCGTGTTGCATCTAGGCTCAGAGTCTATAGTGAATGTCGACGGTCCTGTAGAGAACTGATGCACATGCATAATTTTTTTTGTCAATCCTTTATATGATTACTTAAAAAATATATGTATTCATTTAAATGATTAAATCAATACATACCTCTAGACTCGTTGAGGGGACGAAAAATGGAGTCGGGGGATTGCTACTAGGGTCGCCAACACTCTGACCCTAAATTTTGAACAATGTCAATACATGCTAATTAATTAGTCATTCACTATACATATGAAATGTGATCAAATTAGTTTATTATAATTGTAATTTACCTGTGTGTCAATTCCAAATGTCTCATTCAGGAACTAATCAGTCACTAGCCCATCATTCGCACCATCTCCAGCATGACTGCCAAATGTGCATAAGGATCCGTATGATGTGCACATGTGACCTTGATGTGCAGAAGGCTCCTCCTCAACTAATGGACTCAAGCAATGAATGAGGGTCTGCATCAAAGCTCTAATAGTCCCTAGAGCGCTAGCCTCTACATGTTCCTTCACAACTAAAGGAATAGTCACATGCTCACCCTATGGCTTGACCATAAGTGCCCTAACTACATTAGGGTCATGATGTACCCCCAGCCTCTCAAATGATGACCCCCCACCTCTACCCTGAGAGTCTAATATATCAAAATAATTGGGGATCTCCCCAATGACAAGCTCTCAATACAATTTCCTTAAGAAATATATGGGGACCTCATGATTATTGCAAAGAGGGGCATCAAAAACCATCCACCATCTATCCCAAAAATTATTTCTAATAGCATTGTGTATGCACCAATGGATGGGGAACCATTTAGTACCCTCTCTAATAGTATCTTGTTCACTAGGTTTTTTAAATAATGCACATATTCTACCTTTTGGTATATCTTTTTTTTTAACATCTTGACATGATAATTGATTTGCATAATATCTTTTTTATTCTTCCCTCTTAACCCGCCAAACATCTAACTGACCACTAACATAATCTATGTGGGTCTTAATGGATTTGAGGGACGATGCCAATTGAACTCTCATTGGATTGGTTTGTCCACATTGTTTCAACCAACCAATAAGTCCTTCTAATTCAGTTTTGCTTCTTTCTAATTCATTTAATATATTTTCTTGTGTGCCAGGAGGAGGTCTTGCAATTGGTTCAAGTTGCGGAATTTGTTGTTCTTCTTGTGGAGGGTTTTGGTTTTGATTTTCTTGAGGGTTTGGGATTTGTCGGTTCATTATTGACATTTCCTGATAAGAAATCAATTGAAATCTAAATAAATAAACAAATTTTAGAAAAATAAATTAAAAAAGCCTACAAAACAATATAAAAATCATATCAAACAATGCAAAAAGAAAGGTAGATAACATACGGCGTGCTCGTGATCTCGAACTTCGACGGTGAGGAGGCATAATGGCAAGGTGGGTGGCAGAAAACTTGTTTTGGTGCAATTCGTGTACACGCTGTAGCGAGGAGAAGTACCAAAAAAGAGTTAAAATAAATGGGCCATGGGTATGTAGCACATTTATAAAAATTAAGTTTCTTTTAAAGCACATATGTGTTATAGTGCATATGCACTATAGCGTATACGCGCTATGGCTCAGATTGCCCAAGCCATAGCGCGTGCACGCTATTGAAAATTGGAAAAAAAAAAATGTGTCACCTTTTTGACACCACAACTTGGTGCACTTACCCACTATATTTTTATTTAAATATTAATCGTAAATATTAGAAAAAACTAAAATAAAAAATATATGAATGAAAAAAATCAAAATTATTAATTTATGATAAAATATTTTTATAAATATAAATGTAATATACATTCATGCAAACAGTTTTGTAAAGATAACAAAAAAATATTAAGTACAAATCATAAATGACTTCTACCATTTCAATTTCTCATCATTGTAAAAGAACACTTCTCTTCAATCAACGTAGACTTTTGGCATGAGTATTACTTTGCTTCTTGTGGAATAACAATTGTGAACTTTTATACGTATGTTTGACCCTTTTCCCATTTACGTTAGTTTGTGAAAATCAACAAAGATATCATCGTCTCCATTTTAAATATATAATATTTCCCTAAATAAATATGCTTGTACTATTGTTAAGCAATTTAAACCAAAGAAATCTACAACAGTTCTTGGTTTTTTATATTTATCATTATTATATTATTTTATTTGGAGATTTCGTGGAGTCTTTTTTTTATGGGACCTCTATTAACATGAGCTTCACGTTTGCGCTGTCGGTGTATACAGAGCCGTTGGCATTATTGTATGAAGTAGATGAATACTTATATTAAATAATAATTATTGTATTAAGTGGATGAATACTTATATTAAATAATAATTATTGTATTAAGTGGATGAATACTTATATTAAATAATAATTATTGTATTAAGTGGATGAATACTTATATTAAATTAAATAATTATTGGTAATAAGAGGTATACCACATGCAATGGAGTGACGGTAGGTTAGAAAGGATTGATGTATTTAAATTAAAAACTAATTTGCATGCAATGGTTGGCAGAAAGGGCTCAAGTAAATAATATAAATATAATAAATAAATATCAAAAGTACGAATAATGTTGAGTGGTTTTAGTTTGTTAGTGGAGTTAAGATAATTAATAAAGATTTTGTAAATAAATAATTTTTAGAAAATTTATTTGACGTAGAAATTGTGAAATCATTAAAGAGATGAGATTCCAATAGTATCTTATATACTTTTAATTATACAAATATTCTTTGATTTAGACTTAATTAATTTAGATTGATTATTAATATATTATTAATTTGGATTATAAATAGTAAAAATATTTAAAAAATTATTTAAAATCTAATTTTATTTTTTTCTATTAGATATAGAGAGATCAAAAAAGGTTACACAGAACTTTGAGCACTACAAAAGAGGCAAAGCCTCAAACCAGAGCCAGCGTAGCAAAAGATCAGCTAAAGAAGTACAAGATATCACAATAAAGATCAACCCAAGCGGTCCAACCGAGAGGGCCTTCCATCCAAACAATAGTTTTTTGTTCTTGAATCTGGGACAACATATAGATATCCTCCTTCCTGGCATTATGGTTCCTTTGCTCAAACATCCGCAAATTATCCATAGTCCTTCGCCACTGATAGCCATACTTAATATTTTTTGATAATTATATTCAATGTATATTGTTAAAAAAAAAACTCAGTATGTTATTGAAAACAGTATATAAAGACTCTCCTATATTCTCTGTTATGTATAAACATATACTTTTGTTTATTGTTTCAAAATCCAATGTTCTATAAGCTTTACTTTTAATATTAATACAAATTAAAAAAATAAAAAAGAAAAACAATATACAATGAAGATTTATAATCAATTAGATAAATTTATTATGTGGCTTATTACATCTATAATCTTTTTCGGAATATGCGTGATATAATATAATTTCTAACACATAATATAAACATCTATTCTCTATCATTTCATGTCTGTTTAAATATGATTTAATCACTTTATCAAATTAAAATCAATAAAATATTGAAATTACACATAACTAATGTAATATACTCTTATAAATGTTCAGTCATAGTGGTTGATTGGTGTGTTCAGTCAGTGTTCTGAATTAAAATTGTAAATGTTCGATAGCTATTATGAATTATGTTATTTTTTTATTAAAAAAAAAAACAAATACTTCTACCCCTAAATCCATCACAAATATACAATTTTTCCAAAAAAAAAATCTCATATTAATTGTTCTAGATTCTTTTATCCTATCTGCTTTGAGCAATTACTAAATTTTAATCCTTTATATTTGTTAAATATTAAGTATAAAATTTCAAAATAAAGTAAACAGAACATGCTAGCACATGGCAATTTTAGAAATAAACATGATTGTATAGTCACACTCTTCTGATTGCTCTTTCTTTTAGATCTTAAATGACAAAATCTCCAATAGAATAGGAACCAAGTGGATTAGTTTGAATCATAATTTAAAACTCAAAAAGATTTGATAAATTGTAGTGGAGTGTAAACCTTGTTATTCCAACCATTCTTCATAATTGAGAAGCTCTTTTTGAGTGATCCTATATTATATAATATAAAAATTTGATAGAAAATTGGTTCAAATATGTCTCTTTTTTCATGTGACATCACCACATATCTAAGCAAAGTTTTATGAATAAGAGAAACCATTTATCACCATTTTTTATAATATTGACGCTGCTATAATGAGGGCAGGTTTCGAGTAGGAGATGTAGATGCATAGAAAGTGTAGATTGTTGTTGTCTCTCTTTAAGAGAGAATACAAAGAAATCTTCTTTTAGATAATATTTAGATATACTTTTTGTACTCTTTATTTAAAAATTTATTAATTAAAATTTAAAAAAAAACAATTTTCAAAGTTAAGTTTTCAATTTGAAACTTTGGATAGAATTAAATTTTATTTTTGGAAACAAAATTAAATGGAATAGTTTTTACATATAAGAAATTAATGATAAAGGTGTGGCATCAAATATCATTAAAAGTCTTTTTTATTTCATTTAAGAAAAGTTAGAAATATTTAATAAGTCAAGGTTCTACCATTCATGATTAGATATTGATTTCTATTGTAGCTCACTTTTCTTCTAAACAATTCAATAATTGTAAAATTACAACTTTTTGAGCCTTCATATAGCATCATGATTCAATTGATTGACAACAATTTGATGAAGCTTCCTTGTATCCATCTCATAGATCTTTCTAATTGGTGCGGAGTGAATCACAATGGAAGCAACATGAGTTTCTCCCCAAAACAAGCAATAGAAAACCAATCAAAGTATGCCTAACCCTTCATAGAAACATCTTCTAAACTCCTATTGAAATGAGAAACAAAAGAGACCTCTCAATAGTTAGTGAATCAATCTTCCAACATTCCAACATTTTCATTGTTCACTTCTACAATCAGTCCAAGTGCACAACACCTTAACCAAGGCTTCAAGGAGTATAATATAAGATGTTTTGGATTTCAACAGAAACCCTTGGAATATTTCCAAACATTCAAACAACTATTTGATAGACTAGATCAAGATTTCAATGTATTTGGCTTATTAGGACTAGCTTTCCTAGTAGTCATGTGAATGGTGTTTTTGGCCAGTAACTTAGCAAACTTTCAAATGACCTTGGAAAAAAATTCCATATCGAGATACCCTTCTCAAAGTCATATCAAACTCCAAAGTTAAAAAACTTGACTCCCTTACATCACCCTCAAACAAATACCTTGCTTAGAGACTTGAAAGGGCTAATTAGGCCTAGTTAAAGAAGGAAATACTCACCATTATGATCTCCAATGAAAACTACCAATTGGAAAAAATGTAGACATGCTAATGAAACTTTGATCCAACATAAAAACCAATCTATCTACTCCATTGCACTTGTTGTATGTCTATCTACAGTCACATAGGCCATGCACATAAGTCTTGCTTGGCCTAGGGCTCAATAAAAAAAATAGAAAACCTACTCCAATCCCTTTGCAACTTAGGAATATTAAGTTACATGGTCCCTACTTGTATTTCCAAAAAGGCCATGAAATTCCAATAGTGGGATTACAAGTTAGAGATCCATTTGTTACCTAACCCTATGAAATGAGGGTTTCAGAGCAACTTTTAGTAAGATGCCAATAACTTCCTCCATACACCACAAAATTCACTTAAATCACATGCAGTGAAAAGTAGACTCAATCCTCCATCATATCATATCACATAATCAATCCAATCAATCAAGCATAGTCAAACTGCACAGAATTTCATAGAAAATAAAGTTTGTATTATTCAAAATTTTCCACCAAAACATACACATCTCATTTCTTCCATGGATTTCCTTAAATACACCTCGCCTAATGTCCAAAACCAAATTTCAAACCCAAATGACCATTGGGAAGTGGTTTTCCAAAAACTTGCACTAGTTGTCCAAAAAGTTGCAAATTACAACTTCTACAATATTAACAACAATTGTGCTACAATTTTTGCACTTTTCTATCCTATGAATCCTAATGGCTCTAATTTGACAATTTGTATGCCAAAATAATAAAACATCCTAAGATGCAATTTCTCTTGAATTTAGACCCATTTTCCCGAGTTTGACCACAATGCTTATAATTGCACCTTGGATTAACTAGTCTTACAAATTTGGGCATCCTATTATGTTGATTGATCCAATGGATCCAATACTTCTAATTGACCTCATAACCTACCCTAAAACATTTTGTTTATGTTTATAGCAAGGGTGCCCCAACTCTATACACTTGTGGCCAAAAGAACTCAAGTCTCTTGAGTTTTGAGATCTACAATATTTATTCCAGTCTTGATGATGTCTTATTCAATCATCCATGTCATGTCCTCCTATGGGTGATCCTTCCATTTTAGAAGGCACTCATTGTAGATCTTCCTCCTATTCCTTTTGGCTACTTTGCTATCAAGTTTGCATTCAAATTCAAGGGGTTTTTTCTTGGGAAATTCTTCTATCCAATCCTGCTTTCCTTCTTCCTAGTTATCTACAATATCATCACTGTCCATAGACCCTTTGTATGCATATGAATTAGATTTATTAAAAATAGGTGATATTCCTATATTAAGAGGCGGTTTAATTTGGTAGGCATTGTTTCCACATTTCTTCGAGATCTTGCATGGTCCTATTTTCCTCATTGTGAGCTTAGTATACTTCTCCTTGGGGAGTCTCTCCTTCTTCAGGTGTGCCATCACCATATCACCTACTTTAAATTGAATTTTCCTTCTTTTCTTGTTAGTTGCATGTTTGCATTTTTCCCCAGTATGCTCCAATTTTTCCTTTACCTATTGAAGGATGTCTCTCATGGCTTCAAGAAAGTCATATGTTTGTGCATGTGTTCTATCCATGTCTTTCAAATCTCTAAGTTTCAAGAATGTCTCTTGGATGAGTACCATACACAATTTTGAAGGGGATTTTGCTTGTGCACCTATTTACTAACTCAATATAAAAGAATTATTCTTGTGATAGAATAGTGTCCTAAACTACTCCATGGCCATTTATCAAACACCTCAATAGGTTGCCAAGAGACCTATTTATGACTTATGTTTTTCCATCATATTGTGGTTGATATGTTAAAGAAAATGACATATTACTATCAAGTTTCTTCCATAGAATAACTTTGGTGTCATCTTATCCTTATATTCTATCACTTAGGGATACATGACTCATTCCTCTTTTCCTTATCAATGAGTTTTCTCTCATCAATTAATGTCCTCCTCTCTTTCTCCTCTCTTTTAAATCCCTCTATCATGTCACCATAAGCTTCTACATTTTCCTTTCGCCTTCCTTAAATTGATTAGGTCTTCTCTTCTTCTATTTCCAATCAAGTGAAAGAAATAAATATAATATAACTCACTCACATTTTTATTTTATTTATTGCAATGAGTGAGATTATGAAAATAGGTGCCTCGAGAAGGATATCTCTCGGCTTATTATATATATATATATATATATATATATATATATATATATATATATATATATATATATATATATATATATATATATATAAGCTAGTAGCACTCGTGATGGAAGAATGAAAGACATTATTGTTATTAGTCTGCTGGAATAAATAATAATTAGTAAATATATCATATTTTATAATAAATTATATAATTTATATGCTCACTTCAAAAATATGCTTAATGTAATAGTTTCTCTTTGAAAAAAATTAATTTAAAAAAATCACCACATATATAGTAATTAGTATGAACAAAATGTATATTTTTTATTCAAGTAATTAGAATTACATGTTGGATTGAAATTAGAGTTTTCATTTGCATTAGTGTTAGAATAAGTTTTATCCTTAAATCTAGATAATTATTTACAATAGAGTAAAGGTCATAGTGGAACTTCTTTAAGGAAATCAAGTGTTAGAGAGTTATTAAGTCTTCAACTTTTATAATACATAGTTTGTTTATTAATCATTAAATTAAAGTGTCAACAACTCTCTCACATTTGTTTATCCCTCATCCTTCACACTATGCCTACCTCACACCTTACTACCATCCCCTTCTCTCTCTCTCTCTCTCCCCCTCTATTTTGGGCCTAAATTTTCCTCTTTCTATATTTACCTCTATCTCTCCCCACTCCCCTTCTACCTTTCTTCCATCTCCCTTTGCCTCTAGCCATTGCTTCCCCATAAATACCTTATATATCTTTACATCATGTCTCTTACTCTCTCTCTCTCTCTCACACACACACACACATCTTTGTTTCCTAAACATATACATACATATATCTACCCCCATAATTACTCTCTTTCCCTCTCTCCCAACCTTCCTCTCAACATGTGTTCTCCTACTTAACCCCCAGTTATTAGTATTATCCTCTCTTCCTTCCTTCATTACCATGTCCATCTATGCTATGCCCTAATTATTATATTAATCCCATCCCTACCCTACTCCCTCTCCTATTTCCTCTTTCTCATATATCCCTCCCCCTCTCACCATCTATTCCTCCCGATTACCATACATCTCTAGCCCATTTCTCTCACCCTCTGGGCCCTCTTCTCTCTCTTTCTTCCTCATATGTGTTACATGCCAATTACTCTATTACAAAGTATCATCTCTCTCTCTCTCTCTCTCTCTCTCTCTCTCTCTCTCTCTCTCTCTCTCTCTCTCTCTAATTCTCAAATTATCCTATTTTTTCTCTATCTCATATTTCTCCCCCTTCATGTTGTCTCTTTCTCTTTCCCCCTCTTTCCCACCACATCTTACCATCTCCCTCTCTCTCTCTCTCCCCCTCCCTCTCTCACTATCTCTTTCTCAGATGTCTCTTTATCTCTCACAATCATTCTTTATGTTGACCTCATGTCTCCTACACTATCTCTCTCTCTCTCTCTCTCTCTCTCTCTCTCTCTCTCTCTCTCT